>JAGKTI010013344.1:0-12889 GCA_018397915.1 Birgus latro
ATTTATGCAACTGGTCAACTCTGGAACTGTCTTCCTCTGTCTGTATTTCCTACTTCCTATGATCTCCAGTCTTTCAAACGCAGTGTGTCCAGGCATCTCGAATTGAACGGATCTTGAATTTGGCTCTCTTTTGTATTGTTTTTGCTTTTTCTTGGAAGGAACAGTATGCAGGCCTGTGGCCTTTGGTTCCTTCTTGCTTGCATTAAAAAAGAAATTACGGCGCTCCAATCGGATTGAGCCGGTGAAGGTTTATATCCAAGGGGTTGTTGGGGTTTATTGCTCATGTAATGCCACTCAGCGATGAGTGAGGCTGGTCACTTTCATCTTAAATGTCAGGACCAACTTGCCTAGCCACGGGCTCCTACGCTTCTCATGGGGCAACACAGGATTGGATGATCGATGGATGGATGTACAAAATAATACGTGATAAATAATTTAAACTAGGTAAATAAAAATACGCATGGTGCCGTCGAAGGTGATGATTGATGGTGACTGATGGTGATGGTGATGATTGATGGTGATAGTGATGATGACTGATGGTGATGATTGTGGTGATGGTAACAGCGATGATGGAGGTGGACCTCGTAGTTATGGTGATAAGGTTGGTATAATGGTGATGATGAGGTGGTGGTAGTAGTGATGATGACTGACTGGTGGATAGTGGTAACTTAGTGATGTGGTGATAGTATTAGTGTGGTATGAAGCTTATTATTGTTTATGGTTAGGATGGTGTGGTGATAGTAATGGTTTGGTGATACTGGCGTTAGTGATGTGTGATGGTAGTGATGATCTTGTATGTTAGTGGTGATAATGGCGACAGTGAAGATCTAGTAAGATTTATGTACCGTAACTGCCAATGATGAGTGATGGACTATGGAAAAGGATGAAAGTAAAGGTGCTGTAGTGAATGATGGTGATAGTAATGAAAGTGATGATGGCTGAGTAATAAGTATGGTGAAAACGATTAGGCTACGTTATGGTGATTGTGGTAATTGGTGTTGTGATGGTGAAAATGATGATTTGTGGGACGGTGTAGTTGTCGTGGTGGTGATGGTGCAGTGGTGAGGGAAAGGCGTGGTGGTGAGGGAGGGGCAGGGGGAAAGAGGGGGAGGGGGAAGGGAGAGTGGAATAGCTTGCAGCGGTGGACCTTCTTACTGCCTCGCGTCCACTCCTCACATATAGGCACTTTTCCCCATTATGTCCACTATTCACTAAAACACCAGCTTGCGGTTTCCATTAGGATTTTAGATGCTTATAAGAGCTAAATTTGACATGAGGAATGTTTCAGTACTCTCGTAACCTCTTATGTGCAGAATTAAAATCCCCGGCAGGATTAGCTATCTTGTGAAATTGGCAACTTGCAGAAATACTTTGAAGATTTACTGGTCTCATACATTCGCGTTCGTTGCGTGGATTGACATGATGTATTTAGGGAAGACTAATGCGGACGCAGATGTGCTGCAGTGCCGTGGTAGTGTGAGAAAGTGTATGAATGGACAGGAAAAGGTGAGTAATTTTATGGTGGTGGCATGGATTGGCGGGGTCAGCTGTTGCCCGGACCTTCAGTTGTGTCTCAGCCGTGGTTACGCGAAGTGGTGTTGTCGGTGACGGTGGTGATGACCGAAATAGTGGCGGTGACCGTGGTGACCTAAAGGGCCGACAACGGGCATTAACACCATCCCCTACCATTAATACAAATCCATACTAATGCCACTTACCATGAAACAGCTGTGCATTTGGCGTCAAACTTGTATCTGTCGGAGACCGCGATGAGGGAAACTATGCTTTCCTTATTCTTCTAAGCCAGTACGTGTTACTTGACCGTAAAGAATAAGCAAATAGTGCTTTACAGGTAATGGCATACCTATGTTGAAAAATATAACAGAATGGTTGGCGTAAAATCCATCCACTGAGAAACTCCAGTGAAAATAAAAAAAAAAAAAAAAAAAATCAAAGCGCCACCAGTGAGTGACCTCGCAAGGAAGCAAACGGTTGACAGGAAAGTTTTGTGTTATTTTCATTTTTACTGGGGGAATTGAAATTCCAAATGAATGAAAGATTTAGGGAAGGAAGAAAAGGTCCAGACGCAGCAAACTTGAACTAGAGGAAATCGAGAAGAGAAACTACTGAAGAAATCTGGAACATAGGTAAGTGTCCGACTGTGATCGATATCATATTACAGTAAATTTAATATAATAACAAGTGTAATCTTAGTGACTGATTATTATTGTTTGCAAGACTTCATGACATCAAACTTTCACAACAATTTCGTTTGTTACTTTTATCATACTATGCAACTCTTTCAGTGGATTTTTTTTTTCCACTACGTGCACATTTCCGTTACAATATTTGTATGAAACGGTAAGATTAAGGAGTTGGTATTTAATTCCAGATTTTAGTCGTTCTTTTTCCCTCTCCCTCCTTCCCCTTACCCGTCCATCACTCCATCCTCATTCCTCTTCCCTTCGTGCTTTTTCTCTTTCTCCATCTGGTAGCTTTTTCCTCTTCACTTTCCCAGTTTAATTCTCCCCCTTCCTCTCTGATTTCCATTTCGTTAGTTCATGTCTTTCTTTCCCCCATTTACCTTGCTTCCTGTTAGCACTTCCTCTGCCTCCCTACAATTCACTCTTGTCCTCATCTTCCTCTCATCGCCCCTTTCTCAGTCCATTTCCTGCTCTCTTCCTTTCACTCTGTCTCATAACTTCTCCCTCATCCAGTATCATCATCCCCCTCCCTTATTCCCTGCCCTCCCTTATCTTTCTCTTCTTTTCCAGTCCCTTCACTCTTCTCTTTCGTCTTTCCGCTCCCTTTCACACACATCCATTGTATCTTTTTATTTCCTTTACTCTTCCCTCTCCACTCCTTATTAATCAACGTTCATTTCTTCTATTTTACCTACTCGTGTAGCTTTCCTCCTTTCCCTCCTCCCTTGCCTCACGTCCTACTCACCCTTTCCTACCAGCTCTCTCCCATCTCATTCCTCTCCTTCCTTCGCCCCACTGTTCGTCCTCATACTCCACCCTTTTCTTCTCCATTTCATTATGTCTCCTTCTCACCTCCTCTCCCTCTTTTTCTCATCCTTCTTTCCTCCCTCTCCTTTCTCTGTTTCATTACCTGTCCTCTCCACTTTCCTGCTTTCCCATCACCCTCATCCTACTTGCTTCTTCTTACTCCTCTCTCCTTCGTCTACCCCTTTCATTCTATTCCATTCTCTTCTTCTTCCATTGTTGTTTCATTTTTCCCTCCTAATTCTACCTCTTCATCTTCCCCTGTACTTTTTCCCCATCTATCCTTTCCCTGTTCCTTAGCATTTTCATCATCCTTTCTCCTTCACTCCTCTTGTTCCTTCTCTCCTTCCCCAGCACCATCACTTCCTCCTTCACCCTCTCTCTTCTCCCCTTCACTCTTTCCTCTTTTCCTCAGTTATCCTTTTCCCCAGTTCCTTCCCTTTTCATTTATCTTTTACTCTTATCGCCTTCGCCTTCTCCTTTTGCTCTCCTCCCCTTCCTCTTTCTTTCATTTCTCCTCCATCCTTCACTTCATCATCCTTCATCTTCCTCGTCCCCACCCCTCACCACCCCTCTTGCCCGCGATTCTTGTCAAACCCGATACAGGCATTGAGCGCTCAGTCGACAGAGACTGGGCCTATCGTTTGTGTGAGATCGGAGTATCCATTATGCAGGCTTCCGGCATCTTTGGATGACATTTGATCTGATAATTTGCCTGTACTTCCTATCAATACAAAGGATACTCAAGGGGCGGGAAGTAGGCAGACTTGCTGTTAAGACGGAGGCTACGCTGTACGTGTGCAATTTGCTTAAATGGCAAATAGGCTTGCGGAGGTTGTGCACAGGGTTTCTGAAGTGGCAGAGTGGTTCATTTAAACAGCAGCTGAAATGGCTGGTTCCTAGGTTGCTTATCGAATGTTTGCTTGAATGACAGTTTGATTTTATTTACATAGACTACCGTACATAGCAGCCGTGGCTCAGTGGATTAAAGCGCTCTGACCAAAGGGTCGGAGGTTCGAGTCCATCCAAGGGTCATAGGTAGACACCAGGAAGGGCATCCGGTCATTAAAGTGCTATACGCTCCAAAACCTTAGTCCTCTACCCAGGGGTAACGCCTTAGCCCTTATCGACGAAAGGGAACACGGCGTAAAACCCAAAAGGAAAGAAAAAAAAGACCTCAGGAAACTCCTAAGTTTTTTGTGGCTTGAATGGACTACCTGCTAAGATGCAAATTATGTTTGTAAAGGTGTAATTTTTGTGAATCTTAATGCAAGATTACCACCAGTACTGCATTGATGGTAATATGAATTGTATATGCGTCAGACTGATTTTAGAGATTAAATTATGAAATAATTTGCTTTACTTGGCTGGTCACAAACGATTTCTGAGACTAACAGTATTTGTTAGATAATACCGCTAAAGTGACCGAAATATGCCAGTGACGTTTGAGTCCTGTTTGATAGGAGTGCTGTTTTGAATATAAGGGTACTGATTGTCCAGTGCCTTTCAACCCAGATATATAGAAAAAGATGCCATGCCTATGGTGACCTATAACTAATCTGGAATGTGCGTAACTTCTGTGCAGATTTCTGTGCTGTGTCGTGTGGGTGGTGCGTGAGAGTGGGTAAGGAACGGAGATTGAAGTGTTTATTCCACCATCACGTACACAACCACCACATTGCTTCCTCGCATTCCTTTTTATGATGCTGTACACTTTATCTGGCAACTGGGTAGCCTGGTGTGACAGAGAGGTGACTGCCATATGATAACGAGCTCGATATTGGCGTCTTCGGCGAGAATCTGTGTTCGTAGGGGTCGTATTTTGAGTACGGTAGCTTTGGGAGGTGTCGTAACACCCCTTCCCTAACGATTTGTTCTGCTTGTTGCATCGAAGTGTGCTCTTTTGCGTTATTCATGCATACCATATCGATATTAAAGCGATATAGACTAAGCAACATATAGGAAAGCGTTAAGGGATAATGTGTGAAATAAATCGTTAAGGGAAGGGTAGTACGAGGCCTCCTATTTCACTTCGAATACTGACACTGTTATATCTTGTGACGGGGTAGCTAACTTGTGGACCAATGATGGCACCATTCAGGTACATTATACTTGTATACCAGTCCTTATATGCCGTGGACTACTCCTCTCTCGTGGAGAGTTCTAACGATAGCATAATCTGCTTGGTGTTTTTGACATGCAATCATGTGGTTTTGAAGACCGTAGATTTTTTTTTTTTTTTTTTTTTTTTTTTTTTTTTTTTTTAAGAATGGCTTACTGTAAACTAAGTGAAACATGATCCTTTATGCTGCACCGGACTTTCATAGTATCAGCAGCCTGATATGAATGCTCTTTTTATCTGGTCATTCATAGGTCTGTCTTTTCATTAAAGATATAGGGAAAATCCTTGACAGTCTTTGTTGGGAAAATTGAGATATTTAAACTTAAATAGCCCTTTGGTAACTTGATTAATTAAAACAATAAGAGTTAAACTTCAGGGCACCAACATTTTAGGAAAAATCCTCTTGAGCTTGAGTGTGTGTGTGTGCGCGCACGCTCATTTTATACATCATACTGCTTATTGGGAACTGCTGCATAAACTAGCCTACCGTACATAATTATATCCCCAAACACTGATTACCGGTGTAGTTTTTCGCCTTAGAAAGAGGAAAGGATGTCAAGGTTAGAGGAGGTGTTTTATGAAGACTAACACGGGGGGAGACGCAGAAGCAATTTAATAGCCATTATTTTTACACAATAGCGGCAGTGACCCGTGGAGGAAAAAAAAAAAAAATACAGAGTGAAAACAGTAGAGGCGAAAAGGGATGACTTGAGTGTTCAGCGTTGCTTCTGTCCCAAATACCTACCCGCCAGCTGAGCCAGGGAAGCATGAAAGCACAAGGTAAAAACAGGTAATTATCCCATATTTTTGCATGCAGTGAGGGACGCTGTGTAGTTTCAGTGTCTGGTCGCCATGGGAACCGTAGCACTATAGCGCGTTTAAGGTAATTCTAACTTGACAAAGATCCCTAATCCATTTGAGCTCCTTTGGCCGCCAGGTGTACTGTAGTTAGACTGGAGGTTGATTTGACTAGCAATCAAGGAGACTGAGTTCTATCTTTTAATTAAGGACCATCGAATTTTATACGACCGTGATATAGTGTATAAGTAATGGAAGTGGCTTGGTTCCATCAGATGAAAACAAACCGGTAGACTCTGGTGACATGAGCAGGCTGATGCAGACGTGGTGGCATTGTTTTGGTGGAATAATGAGGCTTGCAAAGTGGGTTATTTGATATTGTGGCCGGTTCCATGCGTCAAGGATTTAAACGTGAAATTGCTGATTTGTATACGCTGGTGTTGCAAGATAGGATGTGTGTTCGCTGACAACCTATAAGACTTATTTAAATTTATCAAGAGATAGTATAGTCAGGTAGGAGCATATTAGGCCTAGCGGTATGTAATACTGAACTTAATACATCTAAGATTTATAAGAAACATGAGATAAACTGCAAATATCCTTGTATATAACCACTGTCAGGCGATTACATTCAGCTTAAGAGGGAACGCGTCGTGATGGGATTAAAAGTAATCTCCATTAACACCTTCACTATCATGTTTCTCCTACGTTGAATAAAATCGCCTGGAGGCATAATATATGAAACAGCTGTCATCGTAGTAAAGAGGTTGATATAGGGAAATGTGAGTCACCTGTAATTGTTTAGAGTGGTAGGAGTAATCTGTAGTGTAGGATATGGGCTAAGCAAAGTGAGGATAGTGAGGCGCTCCACACCTTTCAGCATAGCAGGCCTGTTATTGTTAAGGTGAACGGAATCGCCTGCACATAATAAGATTTAAAATTAATATTACACTCTTGGGGTGAAGTGGTCGATACTGGTAAAAGGGACGAATTGGGAGAGAGAATATGGTAATCACATGGGTAGGACCTACCTCTCTTCTTGGTGTAGGCACTGATAATGCTACATACTGAAGGGTTAGTACTGAGTTGGCTTACTTAGCTACCCGTGAAGACGCGTGGCTTCTGGGATCAGAATAGGGCTTGTATCGTAGAGTAATTTGCCGGATATTGTGAAAGATATCAAGAGCCTAGGCTACACTTTATTGGTAAGAATACCTTTCTATATAGGACTACCGAAGATCATCCATAGCACAATACGTAGGCCAGTATGGAACAAAAGCATGTGTGAAATTGTATTCGTTGATTGATTGAGTTATCCTGGATTTTTACAAGCAAATCGACATTTCTCTTATCAAGCTCTGCATCACATACTCCTTGAATCTTTCATTTGTTTGTCTGCTCCTTTCATGTTACTCCATAGGTCAGTTATGAGGTAACTTGTTTTGTCAGCCCTTTCGCTTGACTTATGTTGCTCCAACATCGTCCACGCGTCACCGCTTATTATGTTGGTGTGTCACTGTCGCAGTCATGTTCACTTTCTTTACTCTTACGTTTGTGTTTACCTAATTGTGATATACAGGAAATGAGCTACGCTCGTGGGGTCCCGTCTCTTTTTCTCAGTAAGTCAAATTTTGCTTTAAACTCGTTTAAGTTTTTAGACTGGACGATCTCTTTGTCCAGTCTATTCCACAGGTCTATGCATCTATACGAAAAACTTGGAATCGTGTCTCTTCTTTGACCCACTGTGTCATTACATTATTCATTGCTATATTTAACAATTTAGTGCCGCACGAATCTTCGCCGCCTCCTCCCAGTTCACCTCTTTACAAGTAAAATCACGCATTAGAATTATATTGTTGCTTTTCTCAATCACTTTTTGTAGACAACTAACCATGTCTGCCAACATCTGGTATTCATCATCAACCCATGCTCTTGTCTTAGGTGGAACATATACTACTGCTATATCTCTCTTACAGTTCTCTCCAGTTTCTAATTTCATAGTTATCGCTTCGGCCCTACCCTCTCCCATTTCCACAGTATCTACACTTAAGTTGTTCTTCACTGCTATCATCACTCCTCCTCCCATTTTATCTTTTCTGTCTCTTCTCCACAATTTGTATTTGCCATCTCCCATATGGATATCAATATTCTCACTTAGTCTCTACAAAGCACATAACATCAGGTTCATGTACCCTCAAGAAATCGTTGATTTCTAACATTGCCGATATTAATCCATCAACATTAGTGTACGTAATTTTCAAACTTTTTTCATTATTACTTATATACCCTCTTCTCTCCTCCTCTCCGTCGGTACCACTTCCTCAATTTCTGATCCATAACTCTTCAATAAAACACTGTCTCCTCCTCCTCCGTTCTTTGTTCTTTTTTTTTTTTGCCTTAGCTTCCTTGACTAACTCCTTTATTTTAACTCTTTCTTCCTCATTTGCATCTCTCCTTATCCAAACATTTTCGAACCCCTCTTTGTCTATTAATTTCCATGTCCTATTCATGATTTCATTTACTGTTACCTGGAACTTAAACTTCACTTTCAATGGCCTTACCCCTCCTTCCTCGTACTTACCTAACCTAAACACTTCTTCAATCTCTTCTTAGGCTTCGTCGTTACCCTCCATGACTACTGATATTATTTCTTTAACTTTGCTCAATTCTTCTCTTTCTCTTTCAGATCTTATTGTCATACGCTTTTCTTTTAGCCCTGAAATTATTACACATTTTTTCTTATCTGCTACATCCCTGACTAAAGATTCTCTACTTTTCAGTACCCTAACCACTTCCTTCTCCACCTTTTCCTTGCTTTGTTGTTCTGTAATCTCTTTCAAATTTACATTCCCTTCCTCCTGAATTTGTTCATCTTGCATCCTTGATTTTTATTCATACTCATCTAATTTGCTTTTCATTCTGTCCCTTTCCTCTTCCAACCTCTTGTTTTCCTCTTGAGCTGTTTTATTTCATTTGTGGCAGATTCATTACTCACTTTTAATTCTGTGACTTCTCTTTCTTGTTCCGCACTGCGTGTGCAAACTTTTTCCAGCTTGTTCTGTAAGACTTTGATCTCCCTCTCCTGTTCTAAGGTCCGCTCCTGCAACTCTCTAATTACTACCCATACCTTCTTTAATTCCTGGACATTCCTCTACTCCTGCTACTCTTGTTTGATTCAGTTTGGTACTTCCATTTCCTGCATCTTCGTCGAAGAATCCCACAAATTCCCTTTCGTCATATGTAAACAAACCGCCGTCGCTTTCCGCCATGATACAACCATATGGAAACTTTCCTATTCCACTGTATCTTGTCCTCTTTATCCCGAAACGTGCGTTTTTTTTTTTAACTAATGTCCGACGGGACCACCACTCAAACACTCATTCACTATTCACAATAGGCTGATCTCCTTTCGCCTTTGATTCAGCGATTATTTCCCTGCGATCCAGGAAGATGTCTGTCTCCCTCGGCAACCTGTGTGTGTGTGTGTTTCTCTACCACTTCATTTGCTTATTAGACCCTTTTCTTCACTCTTCCATCATACTGCAGTACCAGGTACCATCTTTGTCCACAGTATTGCCCTAACACCTCAGTACTGAATCATGCACAACCTGATGCGCCGCCACCTGTCGCTCAGTACCACCTGTGATCTCAACCGCTTCCCTCCCAAATGCTGTTGCTTTCATCATTCTCAATACACTGCTCCATCCGTAGTATACAGTGAACAGCCATGGTGACGCGACCTTGCTGTGTTTCAGTCCAGTAATTAAAAAAAGAAAGTCGGACTCACAGTACTCACCACCAAGACGAGAGGTAGGTGGGGATTAATTGATAGAGGAATGGTCTTATTATCTTAGATGGTGCCTTCGGTCATGGCTGAGGTGTGAAATAATATGAAAATTTGAGTTTTGTCAGAACGATCTTCACTGCCCCGCACAAAACCCATCCTCATAATATAGAAACACCCTTGCTAATGTCATTACACATGTCCTGATGGAGATACTGTAATCCTAGCTTATCTCGTGCAGAAGATCCGGTATAATAGTTCAGGTGAAAACTTGTGAGCCTTAAGAAGGCTACCTAACTAGGCCTCAAGAAAGAGGCTGTGTAGTCTAAGTTTGTGCTTAGGACCGTACAGATAAATAAATAAATTAGTATTCCACCCTCACATCTGCTTCATCATATATACAGGAAGACTACTCATGGCGGCCTTCAGTAAACTCCCTGCAGCTTCATGTACTAATGGGGCCGGTGCCTTCTACAGTGCTTCCCGATCAGCTGCTAGGGATGGTGGAAATGTAATCGAAAGCACAGTGCTCCTAACGAAAGTTCCCTATTTGATTTGCAGCTGAGTCGATAGACCTTTGGGCAACTTCTTTACTCTTTTTTTCACATTGTAAATAGAACTGAAAAGGGGGCTTGGATTGTAAATTCGACGATTGCTGAGGAAAACTGAGCCATCAAAATCCCATCGACATATTGGTACATCGTGATGTTTTGTCACAGCTACACCCATCGACGTACGGGTACGTCGCGTAATTGCAAGGGTCATAATTTGCACAATTTTCAAGTTTCATAGGTGATTTTTGGTAGGCATATGTGGGAGACTTTCCTCTACCTGCTGTCAAGCGGGGATACTGCCTGGCCCCACCTAACCCCCCCTCCCCCCTCCCCCCACACTGAGCAATTCACCTGTTAGCAGTAAGCTGGCCAGTAACGAAATTCACGGTGAAAGTGATTCCTGAGGTGGAGGACAAAGAAACAGAGAAGTTAGAGTAAGAAAAGAAACAAACAGAAGTGATGAGGTAATGTCATAAAGGAAGGTGCCATATGTGGATGTGTTTGGTGACTGAACAATGCTTCTATTGCCTATATAAATGTGTGAAAACCAATATAGTCTGTTACTACACATAAATTCGTACCAAATACATAAATAAATACGTAATTGAAAGTGGCTTGAATTAGTTAACCCTTCCATAGTTCGTTTTCTTTAGCCAGGTACCCTGAAAAAGAAGGAAAACGTATGGTTGCATGACACCTGTATCAACGTTTTTAAGCGCAGGATCGCGATTTCTCAATGAATGTTTCTCACCAAAAGCGAAAGTTTGAGCCAATATTTTTTTTTTTCCCCCAAAATGCTCGGGATTTTGAGGTATCGTAGGTTGGAAATCGGTCGGGACGTGACGGGTTAATGACCCTCGTGTAGTCGATTGACATTAGTCTAATCAAGGCCTTCAGCTTATGCTCTAATGTACCGTATACCTTCTCCAAATCCATTACCTAATCTTGCAACTATCCATGGCGTCTCATTTTTTTTTTTTTTTTACAATTCAGCGCAAACATTTGAACAACACTGCACTCTCTGAAGCTTTTCAGTTCTTTACATAACCTAGGCTACTATATGGCATTAACTCATGTAAAAGACTTCACATTCAGTCAGTACAATACAATAAACCTTTCTTAGATAGCTTATATAATATCTGATTCAATTGCATACTGGTTCAAGATAATTCTCTCTCTCTCTCTCTCTCTCTCTCTCTCTCTCTCTCTCTCTCTCTCTCACTTCATGCGTCTGAAAAAAAAGTGAGGGTAAACCACCTGAAAAAAAGTGAGGGATAAACCAGTCATATGTTTTTGCTGTAAAACTGAAGCACTGTTTATTCATTTGGGCCCAAATGTGTTGGTATGAGCAACAGTATATATACCTTATACATATATGGGGCGAAGTATCACATTGCAGAGAGGGGAGGTGGGAAAGCAGCGCGATGGTGAAAGTGAGAGCTGACAGAAGTTGGACGGAAATGATAGCTAAGATATGGAGCGCTCGCCAGAGGGAAAATACGGAAGATTATCAGTGGATGGAAAAGGGGAAAAAAGGGAAGGATAGATAAGGAGATAATGGGGGTTGATTCAGCAAATATTGTTAAGAAAACGGGTGCGTCTGGGGGCTTGGAAATTACTGGTAGGCTGCATCCCGCCAAGGTTCCGTCATGATAAATTATTATGTCGATATTGTCTGCCTGTGTGTGGATTTTTGCTGGATTGTATCTTGCATATTGCATAACAGAGCATACGGTGCTGCTGAAGGACTTGTAGTTACTGTTGTATATTTTTCTCTTTGGCAATAATGACACCGACACTACATTACCGTATTACTACTACTGCCACTACTACTACTTAGACGAGAGGGAGGAAAAGGGTGACGGTAAGATGGGGTTACTGGGAGGAATGAGGTGATGGACTGAGAAAGGGTGAGGGAGGAGTGAGGCTGAGTAACGGGAGGAGGGGTGAGGAGCGAGGTGGAGTAACGGGGGAAGAGGAGAGACAGGCTGAGTGGCAAGGAGTAGTGAAAAGAGTTGGGCTGAACTTTGCTCACTCCTGCCCCTGTAGTATCTTTCCAAGGGAGGCGGTGAGGGGCTAGATTACACACACACACACACACACACACACACACACACACGGCATGAGATTACAGGAAGAGTGGAGCAATGAAAGGCAATTATAAGACTATTGAATCCAGCCAGATGAATACCCGTCATTTTGTAACATGACACCTGCAGGTCACTTCGCCAGTGGAAGAACGTTAGATTACATAAAGAGGATAGTACAACCTATTACAGGATTAGGGTACATGGACGGAGGTACAGAGAATACAGACCAGAAGAGCTAACACAAAAACGAATATAACCAGCTGTTAGTCATTGAAACCTGAGGAAGTAAGATTTAGTTTTAAAAAATAAGGGATAAGTGAGCTGGTTAGACTTAGGTTAGGTGCTTCAGGGGTAGCTAACCTATCATGCGAGGAGAGAGAGAGACTGGGAAATATATGAGTGGTTCTACAATAGTGGGTGTTGTGTGGTTTGGTAGTGACACGGCGAGTTTGGTGGGGAGGAGACAGAGAGACAGAGAGAGAGAGAGGAGGGGGGGACAAACACTCGATGCACTTTTACTATCAACAAAGACA
>JAGKTI010013345.1:8489-23184 GCA_018397915.1 Birgus latro
GAACCTTTCCACCAACTTTGGTTAAATCGATTATAAATTGTTTGAACTGTTTAGTTAACACATAGGCACGTACACACACACACACACACACACACACACACACACACACACACACATTTCAGAGTCACTAGCTTGTTTCAGCACTGCCCTACTTCCCATAGCCGATATCCACCCTGTCGAAAACTCTTGGCACGAAACGATGGACTCTGACAAAAGGGATTCGAATCTTCTCCCTGGAAGTCTAGAGAGGATCACGGGCCTAGTGCATCGGGATGGGGAGGCCTTGGCGTTGCTATCTGCGATTCACTGCCTCGTTTGTTACAGATTTTGGCGCTATTAGACTTTAAATAATGATATTTTTAGCCACTCTTTGTGCATAAATGTATATATAATTGAATGACTATGAAGAAACGACATAAAAATTCGAAATAATGCTGTTTTTTTTTCGTGAACGCAATCTCTCGTAAAACCTGGAGAGCTATGATACTGGGAAAATCGAAGCTCACTGAAACCAGATCTACGAAACAGCTTCAGTTCAGGTGTCGGAGATTAGCTCAACACGACTCATTCCCTGGGTGGCCACGCAAACGCCCGTGTAATCGTGGCTAAGGGCTTAAGGCGGCTTGATCCTCGAATTTTACTAGGAAATCAGAGGTCTTCGAAAAATATATCACCAACTGTCAGAGTATTCTTGTTGTAAATCAGTTGTTGTGCAGATATATTGGTATACGTTTAGTGACTATTCAAGCTGCGAGGAAACTAACTTCAATTTTTTTGAAGTTATAAATACCTGTGTATTGAACTACGTGATGCATCTGATTTATTTATTTTTTTATCATAATATCTTTGATGTTACTTCCTGTCGGTTTTATATTTGCACTGTTCGGTTGAAACATCTGGAACTCTGCCAAATGAAAAATCAAAAGTTGTTTCGATTCCGTATCAATCTTGTCTTTGAGGAAGATATGGATGCTAATGAAGGGGAGTTTCGCTTGTTCGTTAAAAGTCTTGTTGCCAATATTCTGAAATGCCAAGTGTTGTGAGCCCTAAAATGCCAATATAAAGAGCTCTAATGTGGGATATACTGAGTCTCTCGATCACATTTCAAGTGGCATTGGATACTACGCACCAAATCTTCCTTAGCGAATTATTTTGCTCATTGCTCTTTAACACTTTCCTGTATGTTATCTATTTTCCCTCAATAACATTCAGGGGGATATTTAGGTATAATAAGCAAGATAAGTCGCTAAGAAGGAGGTGTTGGGTAATTTCCAAAGCCACTTCAGAATACGCCCCTACGTGTGATGGCTTTTGTGGTGGCGGAGGTGTGGCCTTGTGTACGATGACTCAGGTGTTATGCAATGCTACCTCTAAAGCCTCACCCTGACTAGCTTCTTTGTTGTCACCCTACCAACACCGGAAGTGCCATATATTTTTACACACAGGTGGAACATTTGGTTACAGGTGAAGTCAGGTGTGTCCCCCTCTTCTTTGCACTTTCCACCTTTCCTCTCTTCTCTGCTCTTTCTTCCTTTTCTCTCGTCTCTTTTCCTTTCCTCTCCTCTCCTCTTACTTCCAATGCTCTAACTTCCTTTCCCCCCTCTCTTCTTCCCTCTCACTTTCTTATCATTCCTAGCCTTTCACGCCCTATCTTCTCTCCTCTCCTTTCCTCTCCTCCCCTCTCCTCTCATCATTCATTTCTTTCACTCATCTCCCTCTTAGACTTCCCTCAAGAGTCTAAGATCTAAGGAATTTGTGTGTGTGTGTGTGAGTGTGTGTGTGTGACTAAAAATTCTTACAAAACTTGGAAGGCCATGCTAGAAAAAAAAATCTGCTCTTTCTCTTTAACGTGATGGACGTTTTTATCCTCAGGTTGCTTATTTCCCGCTCCTCGGTGGCAGAATAAGACAATACTACGGCTCCACATCCTTCCCATAGGTAGGTAGGTAGGTAGGTAGGTAGGTGGGTAGGTACAGTAGGTAGGTAAGCGGGAAGGCAGGTGGGTAAGTAAGTGGGTGGTTAGGTAAGTAACTAGATAGGTGGGTAGGTAGTAGGTAGGTAGGCTGGGAGGTAGGCAGATAGATAGGTAGATAAGCAGGTAGGTAGGTAGGATGTTATGTATGCGGTGTTGCTATTAATGTATGACATATACCACGTCCTCACACAGCCCCTGAACATAATCTTTGAAACAACACCATTTTTTTTTTAATACTCTATAGTACGTTCTTTATATCGTTTCATTTTCGACATAAACTTAATCAGTGACGTTCAGGAGACTAATGAAGTGCAAGGTGCAGAATAAATCGCTACAGATGAGGTGTTACGAAATCCCCAACAGCCAAAAGAATGACCTCGTCTAGCTGGAGGCCTTAACAGTAAAGAGAGATTAATTACCATGGACCAGATTTATAAAGTTTACTAAGATTAATTTCTGTTTATAATTTGTGATAAATTTGTGTTTACTTTGTGCTATAATTTATGTTTGTGTTTATGGTTTGTTTTTGTTTATAATTTGTGCTTGTTAAAAATTTGTGTTTATAATTTGTGGTTAATATGTGTTTATGTGTTTAATTTGCGTTTATAATTTGTTTTTATAATATGTGTTCATAATTTTTGTTGAGTTTGTGTTGATAATTTGAGTTTAATTTGTGTTTATAATAATTCTGTGTTAAGTTTGTGTCTATAGCATGTGTTTATAATTTATGCTTGTGTTTATAATCTGTATTTAATTTGTGTTTATAATGTTGTCTCCACTCATAATGCCACTAAACATTCCCGCATCAAATGAACGTCAATATCAGAGTGAAAAATATGAATTAAAAAAATCATCCCAGTCAAAATGTAATTACTAAGGAAATTTATTTATCTTAAAAATTATTATGATTATTATAAAATGGGCTCGATTTACAGACACGCTTAAGATCATTTTTCCTCTTGTAACCACGATTTGCTTTTTCTAGGAGGGACAAACAGAGGGCAGAATATTCTAATTTTCCCTGTTGTTTCGTAAAAATCTATCTTAGTTGCTAGAAGGAAAATCATCGTAAGTTATTTTCTTTTCACAGGATGGGAGAAGAAAGGAAAAAAATCTTCCTATATCCTTAGCTCTTTCTGTAAAATCTATTCTTACTTACGACAAGAAAATTATCGTAAGCTTCCTAAGAACAAAAAGGAAGTGGAGTTCAAGGACCTTATATACCTAGTCTTTCCTGTAAAAAATAACAAATCTAAGTCAGGATAGATTGTCGTAAATATCCTCAAGAATCTCATCCCCTGTTCGTCCTGTAAATCAGCACCTGAGTTAAGACAAAGCATGGATCGTAAGTGCGTCTGTGAATCTGGTCGTAGGATTCGGAATGTATCTTAGGCGAGTCATTACCCCACTTACATAACGCGCCGCTATGTCTTGTGACGGGGATTAATGGCGTGTAATGACTGGGATTTTTTTTCTTTTCTGGCCAGGGATTTTGCATAAGTATTCTGTGCACACATTTCCTGGCTAGCTTTATGTTCCGTCTTTTTTATCTCTCTGTCACTGTCTCTGTCTCTCTCTGCCTCTGTCTGTCTGCCTCTCCTCTCTCTCTCTCTTTCTCTGTTAATAGCGTACTTAGCCTTCAGCTGTTTTGGGTTATTCATAGGTATTTTCTCGTCAGCATTGCCCTTCATCCAAATCTCATTTTCAGCCTTTTTTTTTCCGGTCTTTGAACGAGCTCACGGACTTGGATTTTTACGCATGACGCAGTTTCGTTTGAGAATGATGAACGCTGCGTAATGATAGGGATTTGAGGCGACAGGAGTAATTACAGATACGTTTCCGTTTTTTTAGCGAGCATTTCTGTCTATAATCCCAGTGTCTCCATGAAATCCCAT
This sequence comes from Birgus latro, assembly GCA_018397915.1. Lineage (NCBI taxonomy): Eukaryota > Metazoa > Arthropoda > Malacostraca > Decapoda > Coenobitidae > Birgus > Birgus latro. Next base: position 12,360 of record JAGKTI010013345.1, read on the forward strand.
CCCTTTACATAGTACGAAATTCCTTGTGAAACTGAGCATAGTGTGTAATGATCACTCTTTCGACTTCACCAATTTTTTTTTCTTCGTTTGTATTTATTTCCTAGTCTGCACTCCCTCCTTGGATTCACTCTCTGCCCTTATCACTCTGCACTATTTTACGAACTCTCGATGTTGGATTAAAGGCAATATTGTACTCCTTCATTCTAACCACACCTCCAGCTAGGGTGATGATCTGCGCTTTGAACTAAATGGCGAATTGGAGAGATAGATGCCGAAAATGATACACTAAAAAAAGGCGAAATAAAATGAACCACCAGTAGAATGGAAATAGGGAAAAATACAGGGGAAAAAAGCAATATACAGATGGAAATAATAAGAAAAGAGAAGATATCACCAAATGGCTGCAGAAGGGGGTTAAAGAAGCCATGAAATCAAGGAGCTAAGTTGCCCAGAAGGGGTAAGAAAAAAATTATATATATATATATCTTTTTGGAGGTAAGGCTGAAGGGAATATAGCAAGATTCACTGTGATATTATTTCTTCACTCGCAGGTCATCAGCATCTACGAAAGATTCTTGGACATATTTTAAGTGTATGTGTGGTGCTGAAGAGGGATGCCTTCGTGTGGTGGCACAAGTATAATCGGCTGAATCCTCTGATCGGTTGGAAGGACGTCCCTCAACTCCCTCCCCATCCCCTGAAAAGTGGATGGTGGACTACTGAAAAAAAAACACAGCAATAGTCTCCACTCCGTCAGGCTCATAGTAGCAGGGACGAGGACGATGATGACCTCAACGACAACAACAGCAATAAAAAAAAAACAAAAAAAAACAACGATTATGACGACGACAATAGCAAAGCACCGAAAACAACAACAAAATAACAAAAACAACAACAACGACGACGACAGCAACAACAGCAACAAAATAACCGCGATAAAAATAATAATGATAAATAATAATAATAATAATAATAATAATTAATAATAATAATAATAATAATAATATGACTCGAGGATAAGTCATAGCAATGCCAGCACGATCGGACACCAAACACGGAAACGACAGAATAAATATTTACCCTGAAAATAATTGCAAAATAGAATTAGGACCTGGGCAGTAAGGAAAGAATATCCATACATATCATTTATAGACTTTAGGCATTTTAACAGAGGCAAGGAGAAGAAGGGGTTAAGCCACGGAACCCACTAATGTCTTTTATATTTAATTCTTGGTACCTACAGACGACTTTATTCAGCTTAGAAGAGACATTTTCCCTTTTCTCTTATAAGTTTCTCTCCATTTTAGCGTTTATTCACCCGAGAAAAATTATAAGCCATGGTTTTTTTTTTTTTTTGTTACGCTCTCATACGCTCTTCGTCCCACTGGAAAAACCCACTGAGGAGAGCCTGAAGGAGAGAGAAAGTGTCCAAGCTGCGGTCCTTTTATGCATCGCTGGATCAAGTCAACGTCCTCTATACGTGTGCGTGAGGGGGAGTCGCTGGCGTATTGGTTAGCTCGCTCGGTCCACAACCAGAAGAACTCGAGTTTGATTCTTGGGCTGATCAAACTAATGGACACAGTTTGTTTCCTATTCTTGCCCCTCTTCTCCCAGCAGTATAAATGGGGACCTGGTTGTAACATCGAGTTCTGAGGGTTGTATTTGTGCTGGGAAGATTGGGACTTGGTAAAACTGACCCACGTGAAGTCGATAGGTGCTGATTAAGGTCTTCTTCTTGGGCCTCAGTGATCAAGGAGAGGGGGACCTGATTAACATTTTAACAATGAAATATGTCTTATACCAAATAGCCAATCAGCTAGTCAATCAGCCAGTCAGAAGCAATCAGTCAATCAGTCAATCAATCAGTTATTGTCAATCAACCAGTCAGTCAATCAGCCAATCAATCAATCAATCAACCAGTCAGTCAGTGAATCAGCCAGTCAGAGAGTCAATCAGCCAATAAATAAATAAATCAATTAGTCAGTCAATCAGCCAGTCAGACAGTCAATCAGCCAATCACTCAGTCAGTTAGTCAATCAGCCAGTCAGACAGTCAATCAGCCAATCAGCCAATCTATTAGTCAGTCAGTCAATCAGCCAGTCAATCAGTCAATCAGTTAGTCATTCAGTCAGTTAATCAGTCATTCAGTCAATCAGTTTTTATTCACACAAACACCATACATTTTTCTTTGCTTTCTCTTTTATTTTTTCATGTTCTCGATCGCGAAGGACCAACCTGGATTCACGTAACTCACTGTCGTACGAATAGAATGTATGTGGAATGTTTTAATTGAATCCTAGTTTGTGTTATGATGGTTAGATTTGCTGAATGGGGTCTGGCTGGGACTGTTAGATGTGGCTAGGTTGACTACATTAGGACAGGGCCTATGTTAGAATGGTTAGATCGGGATAACTTGATTAGATGATTGACTTAGCAGGTCACAAAAGACGTTGAATAGACTAGAATTGGCTACTTAGTTCAGGACAGAGTTAGAAAGGACTGGTTACAATGGTTAGATGGTTTGAGTAAGACCGTGTGCAGGTAAAAATTGATACGGAAAGTACAAGGTTAGGTTTCTTAAGCTCAGTGATGGAGTACCTGGCGGGAATGATTACAGGTGTACTTAATCATTGCCCAGGACAGTGGAGCCTATGAGGAAGAATGGACATAGCCGAACATGCTTCCGGTGTACTGAGACAAGGGAGGGACACTCTCTCTCTCTCTCTCTCTCTCTCTCTCTCTCTCTCTCTCTCTCATTTTTATTGATGTGGTTAGAAAAAATAAAGTCAGGAGATAGCAAGAAAAAAAGCGTAATCGGAGTGAAGGGGTTTACGTTCAACAGGTAAGAGGGGTCGTTCTTAAGCTGAATAAACAAAGATGAAAATGTAAAACCAAACTATGCTCCTTTTATTCTACCTTGGCTTAAAATCGCCATCACTCCATATTGACGGCTGAGTTATAACAAATGATAAACACGAAAATAAGATGCTAGTCACGAGGAAGTGCCGTGGAAATGACGTAACAGTAGAATATGATGCTAGTCACGAAGTGTGGAAATGTTATATAGCGCACTCCATCTTGAAGGCTGTGTTTTATCAATAGGTTAACACTAGAATATGATGCTAGTCACGAAGAAGTGCCATGGAAAGTGACGCAGCTCTGTAGTAAGGGTTCTGCAATGATGAGTTAGGCTATGGAAAACTTTTCGTGGCAACTGCTTAAATCATATTGTAGTTGCTATTGAATTATTATTATTATTATTATTATTATTATTATTATTATTATTATTATTAATAATATTGCCAGTATTAGTATTAGCATTAGTATTGTTGTTGTTGTTGTTATTGATTTTATTATTTTCTTACTATCACTATATGTGATTTTTAATACTGCTACTACTACTACTACTACTGCTGCTGCTGCTGCTGTTATTGTTATTAACTCTTATTATTACTTGTTGTTTTGTCTTCCTATATGCACACGGTTTAAAAATGACGTCCTCGAAATGAAACAGATAAGCAGAGGGACGAATATGTTTGCATGTATGGATATGTGTATGTATGTGTATATGAATGTATATATGTATGTATGGTTGTATATATGTATGTATGTATGGATGGATGGATGTGTGTACGTCTGTATGTATGGATGGATGGATGGAAGGATGTACGTAATTTTTCCCTTACTTTTGTCAACCTCCAAATGACGCAATCCTTCAGGGTGGACTGGGCTTCACCTGACGTGGTTCCGGTGTCCGTCCTGCCTCGATATCGGTCCCATGGCGGAGTGTCCTTAGCGGGACAGAAGACGTAGTTAGTCTGATTCGGTCCGATGCTGTGTGTGTCAGTGTGTACGTATCAGTGTGTGTATCAGTGTGTATCAGTGTGTATGCATCAGTGTATGAATCAGTGTGTATGTATCATTTTGGAGGGCCATTTAAAGTGGAATGCGGTGCTGGAGAGGGAAGCCTTCATGCGGTGACACTAGTATAACATGCGACTAAACTGCTCATTTATACAAGCCTCCCTCAACTCCCACATTATCTCCTGAACACAAGATACAAGACAGTGGACTGCAGGGGAGAAGCAACCTCGCTCTGCATTCCACAGGCTTCATGTCAAAAGAAGCTTGAACCCGGGGGCCGCAACAACAATAAAAAGGGGTGCAGTCAAGCCACTTCTAATCCCCCCCAGGTGATGCTAAGCGCTGCACCTAAGTAAAGTTCATTTTATCAGACCTGACGAATATCCCTTACATATTTTTAGCACAGTTGATGGCAAAGCTGTAGTCATATTAGAGGACTGGTTTGATGACTAGCCTAGAAAACACTTCTTCCCGTGCAACTACTGTTCGCTGAAATTAAGCAATCATGACAATCTTTTCAGTTTTGGAAGTGGCCCGCTATTGTCAGGCAAAATCGAGATGACTATATAAACAAAGGGGGTAATAAATCGAGATGACTATATAAACAAAGGGGGTAATGTGGAGAGTGAGAGATTAACGAGGAGTGTGTATGGGAGTGAGGTGGAGAGGGGGAGAGGGAGAGGGAGACCAAGGATGAGATGAGAGATGGAGTGGAGAGGTATATGAGAGAGTGAGGTGTAAGTTAGAGGGAAAGCATCGAATCGGCAGAGGGCGGTGGGACATGGAGGAGATTTGTTTATGGCCACCCTTTATAGGATTAGGGCGTCTGGCTATAGATGGATTGATAGATGGATAGAATAATTCCTGCCTCATCTAAAGTGCATCAAATTCCATGCAACTACCACTTAGTATTCGGGTTAAGTAAGTGGCCCTGTTTGTTCGGCGATAACCAAACTCACTCTACCCCTGCACATGCAAGAGGTTGCAACTTTTCCAGGAACGGGGTGGTGTTCACAGTTGTCCCCCTCGAGGTAAGGAGTTGCTCAGTTGCTGTCTGGTGCTCACTGTGGACGGACAAGGGGATACCTGCCGCCCCAAAGCAAGGTGTGCTTCTTCTCATTCTACCTGTTAATCACGCCTAGGTCTGCTTGGACATAGTATGCTTTTTAACTGCAATGACGTGGTTTTCATTTTTGTCAATCTTCCAGCGATGTCATTCACATACAAAGTAATCGAGGGATGGATTAAAGCCCGGTCTAACCCCTCCAGTTTTTAAAAGCTCCTCTAAGCTGAATAAAATCGTCTGGAGGTAGGAAGAATTAATCGATAAGCACATCACCCAAAAAAACCTGAACCACTCTGAAAATGGATGCTGATCCGTGCGTCATATCATGCCAGTTTGTGTATAAGGAAATCTTTGTACACACTCACACACATACACACACGCGCGCGCACACACACATATATATACAATTATATAAAAACGTGTGTGTGTGTGTGTGTGAGTGTGTTCTAGCGTTACCTGGAGAAGAACACCTGAGTTGTTCCAATTATGAGACGATACATTTAAGAAAAGTCCTGGCTAAATAAAAACAGAATCAAGAAATGAAATAGAAATTGTGTAAAAAATAAGAGAAATAAAAATAGAATTACCAAAATGCCGGAGTGAACAAAAAAAAAAGTTTGGAATATTCGAAGTGGAAAAAAAAATTCTCCGACGCAGCCACGGCCGGGGGCACAGGAGGTAATATTTTTTCTTTTTTTTTCCTTTTTTCCTTTCTATTTTAAGACCGATTCTTGGAAGTACTCCGGTTTCCTCACCCAAAGCGTAACCCCTTCAACCCGTGGACTCAGCTTTTATTCTTACTATCTTGGGACGGATTTAGTCCACTTAGAACTGTACGGTAATGAAGGGAGATAAATGAAGCTTATTTAACAAATCGAGGATTATTTGTATGTTATATTTTTGCGACTTTTAGACAATTATAAATCACCTGAGAATGAACCCAATTGCGGCAAAAGGGTTAATGAAGACTGTATCAAAATCCCGTCATTTCGAAAGTCTCTTAATTTAAATAAAGTAGAATATCAGTAAAAAAAAACACACACACAAACACACACACACACAGGTCATCGGACGGAAGGAGCAAGTCAGTTGGTCTCCGTGTATTTATTAACTGGCTCACAAGGATGACGTCGTATTTTATTATTTTATCTATTTATTTTTTACTGTCTACATTTTTTTATAGCTCCTGGAAGACATCAATAAGTGAATGGATAAATTTTACTGTTAGAAAATCTCTCCACTCAGCCGAATAAAAGTATCATGTAAAAGCAAGTATATAATTAAATCTAAATAATTGTAAAAAAAGAACTGACTACATTACTAAGCTCTATTTTTTTGCTGACTTCTGCTTCTGCCAGGTTATTCTACACAGTTTCGGAGAGCTCCCTGGTAGAAGAGAAATTAATAGAGGTTAGAAAGCTTTAGAAATACCTTGAGATGTTTTGGCCACGTAAGAGAGTGAAGGATGAGAGTCTGATTAGAAGAGTACATATTAGCGAGGTGAAAGGAGGGTAGGGGAAGGAGAAGGCCAAGGATGATGAATGGAGGGATTGGGAGGAGAGGTGTATGAGAGAGGGAGGTGTGAGTTGAAGATAGGGCAGACTGACAGCGGAGGACAGAATGACATGGAGGCGCTTTGTTTGTGTCCACCCCATCCGGAGTTAAGGTGTTTGTCCATAGATAGACAGACGGATAGATAGACAGAGAGGATAGATAGATAGATCTTTTCTCCCGAGATCGTACACTCTCCTAAACCTGCAGACAATCCTCTGAAGACAGCAAGAATATAATATGCTAGAGCAACGGACTGAAGAGGTTAACCGCTTGTTTTAATTAATTTCTCTCCAATCTAAAGCCGAACAATTATGAAACTCTAGCATAATATTCTGTGATTTTTGTTCCCATCCGAATATCGCACCACTGATTCCGAAAGTTTTGTTCACCGTCTTGCTGTGCGTCGTTACAAAGTGAATCATCATTTGAGTCACAGAGGAATATGGTCTGCGTTCGCCTATAAATAATTATGGTTCTGTATTCATGTGTATGCTCTTGGTAATATTTCTTGATAAGAGATATTCAAAAGTTGGAGGTAATGAACTTAGTCAGTCACCAGACAAATGCAAGATGAACTCAAGATCAATGATTCGTTTTTGGGTGGTGAGAAAACAGCAATCAAGGTAGTTCCAAGCTTCATTTTAGGGTAGTGAACCAACAGTGATCGAAGAAGTTCAATTTTCGTTTCCAGATATCGAACCACCAGTAATAGAAGCAGTTCAGAGTATCGTTTTAGGGTAATGAACCAACAGCAATCGGAATCATTCAAAGTTTCGTTTTAGTAGGAAAATAGCAATGCTCGACACAGTTCAAAGTTACGTTTTGAGGAAATAAATGAACATTGATTGAAATGTTTCAGTTTCATTTTCAGTAGTGAACCAGCGGTGGTTTAAGTAGCTCCAGGGTTCGTTTTCAAGTCTTGAACCACCAGTAATCCAAGTAGTTCAAAGTTTCGTTTTTAGGTAGTGAACCAACAGCAATTGAAGCAGTTCAGAGTATCGTTCTGGGGTAATGGACATGCAGTGATAGAAGTAGTTCAGTTTCGTTTTCAGTAGCAAACCAGCAGTGATCGAAGCAGCTCAGATTAGTTTCTATAACGTGAACCAATATTTATGTCCGCATCTGTTATCTGTCGTGTCACCACTATCCTTCCACTAATGCAGATAAGTCCTGTTGGTGTAGCCATCATCACCACGATCTTCCTCCTGTAGATACATGATGCTCGTTCGGATTATTTCACTGCTTCTCCCTCCACAGACACAGTATGCTGGTATGGATGGATGCGGTATCATCTATGCCGCCAGTTCAGCGTGTTTCTCTTCAGTATACTGTATAATGCTGGTGTGGATGATATAATTTCACTTCCTTCCTCCTTACAGATATATAGTGTGAAAAGATGCATTGCCTAGCGTTACCTATGATGCTGCTTCACCGTGCTTCTCCCCTGTGGATAAGCAATGTTAGTGTGAATGGACGTATTGTATAGTGCTCTCTGTTATGTTGCTTCATCTCCTCATCCCTTGCAGCGTCATGATATTGGAGAGGATGATGGCGTTTTGTTTCCTCCTCCCCATTGAATAAATAAATCGGTAAATGATAAGTTGCAGTGTTATCCAGGTGTCAGTGAACCTCCTCGTACCCTTGAAGGTGTTCTATGTTGGCACAGTGTTATCTATAATGTCACTTCACTGAAATAGAGAAAGAGAGAGAGAGCTACACAGATAATACTGATGTGGAAGGAGGCAATAATTTGAGTAACCCACGATATCATTTCACATTCTTGTCTCTTTGCAGATCAGTGATGCTGGTGTGGGTGGCGACGGTGGCGCTGGTGGTGGGGGCTGCCGTGGTGGTGGAGGGTCAGGGCTCGGCGGATCTGCCACCCATGGAGTTCTTCCACAGGGTCATGCTGGACTACCAGGATAAATACCTCATGATGTGGACACCGCGGGACAACGACATCGTCATTGAAGTGCAGGTGAGAGAGGGAGAGTGGGGGAACTTAGACAACACATTAATCCTTTGGTTTTTTCTTTCCTTCATCAGAAATACCTGTATACTGCCTCAGGTGTACTATAATCAGTGTACACCTACAAAAAAAATATTCGGCATGATTCATAAATGTCAAACTGTGTTCATATGGTTGTTTTGGTATTTCAGACTCCATGGACCGTGTGTCATAATATATCAAATCATAAGGGTGGCGAGTATTATTATTATTATTTTTTAATGAGTGTAATCTTCAGCATCCCCATGTCCCTCCCTGACCTGTGTTGTGTTGTGTTGTGCTTCAGGTGGCCACCAAGGGCTGGGTGGGTCTGGGTTTCTCCCCCACCGGCGGCATGAAGGGCGCCGACATCGTGCTGGGATGGGTGGACCAAGGCGGACAGCCCATCCTGCACGTAAGTGTACACACACACACACACACACACACACACACACACAAGACAATTAAACTTAGCTTTCATGCACACGAACCATAAAATTCAGTCTTGTTATTCCTTTTGTAGTCAGTTATAAGCGTTCCACATGCCGTCAGACAATTACTGCTGCAATATCACAGCATCATCAAGGGGTAATGGTACAGTGTTGCTATTAATCATTGCCAGGATCGGTTCGCCACTGGGTACATGGTGCCAGCTGTGGACGAGTCTCAGGACGTGACGCTTCTTGGAGGCTACGAGAACGACACCCACACCGTCCTTAGGTTCTCCCGACCCTGGACCGCCTGCGATACCCCACAAGATCTTCAGTTATCAGTTCGTTACATTATTTAGTTTGTTCCTTATTCCCTTCCCATTACTAGCATGCCATTTCCAGACGATTTCACTCAGATTAGTCTAACTGGACCACAGGTGAAACTTAACACGTTATCAACACAATATGCAAACACGTCACATTTCTCGAGAGTGTTCGCTAATTGTCGCTGTTCTTTTGATTCTGTTCTCTTCTGGCTCAGCTTGTTATTTCTAAGTTCACACATTTTACGCACATTCAAATGCACAAATCCGTTCCCTTTTACTGCCTCAGTTTCATGGCTAGATTCATAGGCGCCTGAATATGACTTAGTCGACTGGTTTATATCATTATCCTACACTTGTATCCCCTGTCTCTCATTAGGGATCCAATAATCCAGCAGTGAAGAAGCGGCAGGGAAGGTGAACGGATTCCAGGATTTGTACGTGCTGGATTGTTGGAACGTTTCACAGCATTTCTTTCCTGCCAAGACATAGATTTTCATTGTTATAACCCATGAGCTTTTCATTTAGTTGCTTTACCTCATATCCACGTGTCTGTGATGCAGGAAACAGATCGCCCCTTTTCTCTGCTTACTTTACACATTTTTTCCCCCTAAGCAAACACCTAATACACACACACACACACACACACACACACACACACACACACACACACAGAGACACACACACACCAGCCTTTGCTTCAGCGATTATTGCCTCTCACATTTCAGTATCACTGGCTCAAAATTCTGCATAGCTGATCACCTTTAAGTAGGCATCGAACAGTTAAAGCACTGTCGTCACTGCTAAAAAAAAAATTGCATGGATCTTTACATGTAGAGAGAGAGTGAGAGAGAGAAAGAGAGAGAGAGAGAGAGAGAGAGGGGAGGGGGAGTTATTTCTTTCATCATTCCAAAGGACGACACCGCGCGAGTCATCTGGTCGTACAGCTTCGAGGATCCCACGGACAAGATGACCATGAAACGCCACAACCAGCGGGGAACCAAGAGCCTGTACTTGAGGGAGCCCCAGCCCGCCCCACCCGAAATGACTCCCGATGTGAAGACCTGGGACATCCTTGCTCGGAACGTAAGTGTGTATTTTGTATTTAGTAAAAGGAAGAGAGAAGAAAGGAAGAAAAGTTCATATTCAGGATCTTGACCTTTTTTTCCCACCTCACAGCACTTTTTCGTGAGTAGCACCATATTCAGGTGTTAATCTGTTATTACGACTCAACAGTTAAAATGGAGAGATGGCAATTTTAGGCCAAACTAGAGTAAAAGGAGTATAGGAAGTAAGAGCATGTCACCAGGACTATATTTAACTTCTTCATGGGTGAGTTTTCTTTTCTCCCCTCGTACAGGTTAGCCTTCCTGACACCTTGGACACGATATACTGGTGCAAGATCTTCAAAATCCCCCCTCTCGAACGCAAGGCTCACATCATTGGGGTAAGTCTGCTTGTGTATTTACAGTTTTTCATTGCGTTTCTATGTTATCTTCTACAACTATTTTTACCTTATTTTTCTGCATCTGTGATAGGGGTGACTTTGACCATGAGTTAGTTTTCATTAATTTGACTTATTATTTGCCTTGTTTTTTTT
>JAGKTI010013346.1:0-23183 GCA_018397915.1 Birgus latro
CTCGTTTCGTTTTTGAAGGCTCCAACATGCTTGCATGTGTCGGCCTTGGTCACCTAATGGCGGCTCTCCACGCTGCTCGATCTCTGGCAGCCTCCCTATTCAGTCCCTTAACCCTTAAGTCACATTTAATGACCTCGTCCCATGTCTTTCTCGGTCTACCCCTCCCAACCCCTCCCCCAATATTAACACTTCTCACCCTCTGTACCCAATTATCATCCCCCATCCTCTCCACATGTCCAAACCACCTCAGCCTACCTCTCCTCATCACAACACCAATACACTCCAGTCCCATCCTACCTCTCAACTCTTCTATCGTAAACCCAGCCCCCCCAGGCCTTGCACGCAGGGACGCACTGCACATCCACCTAATCATTGTCATTTCTGTACGTTTAAATATACTTAATATTAATTGATTGATACTATAATAACTAATTTCAAGGGGGAACTATCAAGGTCTATGTTCATTGAACAGTGTAGGTTTGGATATTGGTGTATAATTTGCACTTGTAGTCAATAATTAACTTGTTTCTGCTTCACTGTAGTCGACTTTGAATTATTATCTGGCGTCTCCCATAGCTACTTTCAGTAATTTTTATTGTAATTTTTGGATGCAGTAGGTTGAGATTGAGAATGTAGACGTAATATGAAGATTATTCGTATAATTTTAGAGTATGTCGATCGTTCAGTTGAGGTTATTAGGCATTTATATAAATGCCAATGTCTCATATGTAGCCTTATTTTAACCCGCCCCATCTCTGCAGATTCTTAACCAATTACCTCCCCCAGTCCCTGCAGATTTTTTATTTTTTCTGGCTAAATCCTCCGCTTTTTACGAGAAACATCGAAAATTCATAGAGAAATCGCTCACCTGACCTTTAAAATGCTGCTACAAGTAAGAATGCCCTCACATTCGCTGTATTTTCTATGGGCCGTGGCTCCAGAGAAAATGTGATCTATGGGAGGGTAACTTCCAAACCACTTATAATATTTATTTATTTATTTATTTATTTGGTATGAATTTATATGTAGCACAAGAGTATATTGGTTTTCACACAGTAATATACCTGTAGGTGATATAAACGTTGTTTCACTCACCAAACACATCAACATACCGCACCTTTTTGGCGACATTACCTGATCATCATTTCTGGTTCTTCCTCTAACGCTACGTAAACTTTGTCCTCCACATTGTCATCGATTGAGGAATCACTCTGGCCTTGAATTTCATACCGTGGCACGACATGTTTTTACTGGCCAGGTCACTGGTAACAAGTGAGTTGCCTAGACAATGGCATGCAGGGCATACGTCACCTGATTCACATTTCAATATATTTATATATTTTTTTTTCGTTAATACCAACTATTTGATGCCATATTGTACATTTATTATAAAAAGAATAAACCACCATCAGCTTTATAACTCATATAACTCGAAAACTAATATACTTGCTAAATTAACTGATATGTAAATAAATGACGGGGAGTCGTTCTGACGCTGAAAAGTTCTGATGGTGAATTGTCTTGTTATTGTTGTGACGGCCTTGCCGCAAGCAAGCGCGGTGCTGTGCAATGCACCCATTTTAAATTTTTCGTATTTCCTTTTGCGTTACTTTTTGTATAATCAAGACAGATACCTTTCGTATAGTGGAATTTGTCCAATATTCATTGCTTTCACAACATTGAAGTTTCTTTTATCGGGTTTTCATTTACCAGGGATCCACTGTATTTTTATGTTCTTAGGGGGAATGAAGCATTTTGGGATCAAATAGCATTTACAGCTGGAAAGAGGCTCATACAGGTAGTTAAAGATGGTTGAAGTATTCATACTGCTTTTACACCTTACTGAAAACAATAAAAATTCTTGGTATCAAGCAGTTGGAAGTAATTGTGGGGAAAGAGATCAGGTTTTATATGTAGGAGTAGCACCATACCTAAGGAATTACAAGATAGCATCTTGTAACTCCTTAATTATAGTGCTGTATTACTAGTGTATAGATATATCACCCAAAACAGTTGATTTTGAGCTAGTTGCAGTAAGCAAAAATCTTTTATATTGCTACTTGGAGAAATTAGTTGTTAAAATTGGGGAAAATTTATAGAGAAAGCAAATGAAAATCACTATTTTTCTTTATTTACAGGAAGCAAACTATCTACAGAATGTTGTAGCAAAGATTGTCTCTTATAAGCCAGATATTATCCTGGTTGAAAAGAGCATAGCTTTCTTAGCAAGAAAGTATTTGCAGGTGAGTATTTTTATTACTCAGCTTTTGTAGGATAGGAGCTAATAGTTAAATTTTGTCCTGTATACTACTTTCTGTTTGCTGAGAACCAGCCTTGCAACTAAGAAATGTTTTAATTGACACTCATTTGATGGTACAGTATATAGAAATTAAGACCAAACATTTCATCAGTTAAATTGAGAAATGAATTGTGCAATAAATAGTTTGCAGTTTTATGTGGTCTGTTTACTGCAATAAATACATGGTGTATGTATGGTTCCGGCACAGTGAAGGTATTATTTTTTTAGTAGAACATCACCCATTTGTATTTACAACACAGTATTAACCATTTATTTATATACATTCCTTTCTCGTATCCCGTGAATAATACAAAAAAACCTTGGTTTAATCACGCTTGTTCTAATCCTGTCCACAACAAGGAGAAGGTCTGCAAAAGGAACTAGAGCCAACCCACCCCTGAATCTCATCTTTTTTTATATTTCTGCCTGAAATCGTGCTAAGACTTTCTTCGTTCTGCTAAAAATAATTTCATTTGTAGCAAATGCTCTGAACTCTCCAACTCATAATTTTTCCTGCTCCTTCAGGCACCTTGTCAAAACCTTTCTAACAACTTTACCTCATCATCCTTTTCTCCTCTTTTCCACACTGATGGCTGTGTAGCTATTTTTTCTACTGATAAAGCAGAACTATTCGCTCAGACTTTCTCTTCCAGTTCCACCTTAGACGATTCCAGTGCTTTTCCTCCATCACTTTCCCCCTCTGGCTTCCTCATGGCTACATTAAAATTTCTTCAGTTGATGTATTTTCTGCTATCACTGGCATCAGTACTAACAAGGCATATGGGCCTGATGGGGTCCCTCCTGTTGTCTTCAATAACTGTGCTTCTGTGCTTACTGCATAGATAAACTCTTTCGTCTTTGTCTTTCAGCTTGTACCTTTCCTTTGTACTGGAAGTTTGCTCTCATTCAGCTTTTCCCAAAGAAGGGTGACCATTCCCATCCCTTTACTACCAGCCAGTTGCTTTAACGTCCTGTTTTTCTAAAGTTTTCGAGTTTATTCTTAACGAAAAAATTTTATAGCATCTTTCTCATTACAACCTTCATTGTGTACAGTTGGCCTAAGAAGTGACGGCGGAGTATCCAGAAGTTATCGATCAGCGATGACGCACATACTCCTCCTTATATCTTTACAAGGTGAAACCTATTATGTAAAATTGTTACAGAAAACAATAAGTAGACGTTAAAATACCAGTATACTGTATTTCAAAATTGTGGGAAGCAGTGCGTCTGTTACGATAATAGGAAATCCTAAGTGGAACTAATTGAAATGTCAAACCTATCGCTCAGGGACAGTCAGGAATAATTTGTGGAGTTCGTATCAAGTATGGTAACACGCAATAATTTTTAGTAGCATAAGACTGAAAAGAAGAGAGAATCAATAAAGAAATAAAATCAGCCATTATTATTTTTAAAATAATTTCACTTTCAGTACTTGGGAATAATTTAAAGTAGAGTATTTCCGTTTCTGTTTTCTCCTTGGTCCGACAAAAAGCGGGAAATCGGTGTAAGTAGGCCTATTTTAAATGGTTCGATCAGCTAGCACGAAAGGAGACTACTTTTACTCAGTGATATGCAGTTATTACTGTCAATAAGAAAAATCTCTGGAAGAATTAATATACACTAGTGAATGATATACTGTATAAAGAAAGAACCTCGGAAATTTGCCGAGAGACGGAGCTCCTTGGAAAATATCAACTTGTGCTTTTGCAATGCAAGATAAACTTGTTTTCCTCCTCTTTATTGCCTAATATAAGAGAAAAGGGTAAAATCTGTCATACCTCCTTGCAACTGTAAATAAGTCTGCATCACTGGGAATAAAGTAGCTAATTACTGTATAATTATTATAAGCGAGGAGAAGACAAGGAGTAGAAGTAGAATGGTCTTGCTGCTACCGCAGGTAGGGTATTACTCATTACTACGAACAGTTTCATTGTTGTGGCATCCTTATTGTTGCTGTATCATCACCATACCATTTGAAAATAAAGTTGTGTATTGCAGTCACAAGAATTTTCCTTAACTGGTCTTCGAAACTAGAGCATTTGTATTTGAAATTGTGGGAAGCAAATACATCAGGAATACGGAGTTATACTACGTGCCTCGCGTGGAGTAATACATCACACACATTCAAATATGGAAAGGTATCTAAGGTTAACTTCTAATATGTCACTGCCTCGTGTTATTCATTTTACATAATTTTTAGCGTGATATAGTATTTATTTTATCTGATATGACGTGATGAAGGCACAGAATTTTTATATTCACCAAGTTTTCATTGAACGTATGGCAGTGCTGAGTGATCGAACCAATCTGAAACTCTGCCATCACTTCTTGGGGCGACTGTACAACCTTCTATGTGATCGTCAGTATGGGTTCCTCCAGGGATGCTGCACTGGCAATCTGCTCACCTACCTTTCACACTCCTGGTCATCCCCCTTTTGGGACTTTGGCGAACGCCTTGCCATTGCAGTTGACATCTCAAAGGGTTTCGATTGAGTCTGACATAAATCTTTAATTTCCAATCTACCCTCTTACAGTTTCTATCCTTCTATGTGTTCCTTCATCCCTAACTTCCTCTCTTGTCATTCTATAGCTGCAGTTGTACAAAGCCACCATTCTTCTCCTAGAACTATCAGTAGTAGTGTCCCTCAGGGCTCTGTCCTATCACAAACTCTCTTCCTTTTATTCATCAATGACCTTCTGAGTTGTACATCTAACCCAATCTACTCATATGCTGATGACTTCACCCTTCACCTTTCCTTTCTCTTCCTGCAGCATCCATCTCAGCAGTTACTTGAGATAACAAAGGATGAGGCTATGGCACACCTAATGTCTGACTTGTTTCATATCTGATTGGGGTAAAAACAATCTTGTTGTTTTTAATGTATCAAAAACCGATCTTCCATCAATCGACCTGACAAAATTTTCCACAGGAGTGCCCTCTAATTTTGGGCAATATTCAGCTCAAGCCTTCATCATCTTTAGTCATACTTGGGGTTTCATTCTCTCAGTATTTATCTTGGAAAGATCATATTACCTCTCATGAAAAATCTGCGTCCAAGAGATTAGGTGTGCAAAGCTGACTCCATGCCCTCTTTACCCCTGCACAGTAGTTGACTTTATACACGGGTTTTATTTGCCCCTGTGTAGAGTACAACTCATACATGTCAGGAGGCACCCCACATAAAGCTCTTCTCAGTAAGTTGGAGTCAAAGGCTTTTTGTCTCATTAACTCTCCTCCTCGTACTGGCTCCCTTCAGCTTCCGTCTCTTCGTCACACTGTTGCATCTTTATCTCTTTTCTATCACTACTTCAGTAGTCCCTGCTCCTCTGAACTGTCTGCTTGCATCCCTCCACCACTGAGGCAGGTGCATAGCACCCATCCGGTAACAAACTCTCATCCCTTTTCTTTACAACTCTCTAATGCAAGAGTTAACCATTACTCCCAGTCTTTCATGTATGCAACAGGTCAACTTTGGAACTGTCTCCCTCTGTCTGTATTTCCTACTGCCTATGATTTCCAGTCTTTCAAATACAGTGTGTCCGGGCATCTTGAAATGAACGGATCTTGAATTTGTCTCTGTTCTCTTGTTTTTGTTTTCTCCTGTAGGGAAGAATTTGCAGGCTCTTGGTCTTTGGTTGCTCTTCCTTGCATTATAAAAGAAAAAAAATACAGTATATACAGTTGTATAAGGACTGGCTGAAGCATTCTTTAGAGTGTGTTTTTGAGGGTAGAGCAGATGATATGAGTTTTAAATTGAGTGCTCATTTAGTTTTTTCTTGCATGGAGAATATTTGGCAAGGGAATTTGTCATATTATCACCATCATCAGTCCCATTTACGATGATGATAAGCCAGTTTCTTTCCCAATATTGTCAGTGCATGATAGTTAATGATAAAAAAAGGCTCATGAAATTGTCTTGTAATTTCTTTTTTATATCGGCAAATAGACATGTATTACAGTTTCTTGCTGTAATTTGTAAAAGTTATTCATTTTTTTTCTGTAAAGCGCCTTGTTCTAGAAATTATTCTACAGTGTAACTATATCATCATAATCAGTATTTTATAATTTACAGTGTTGTCATGCATTTCACCATTTTTTCTCTAGGCTCATGGAATCACTTTGGTAATGAATGTCAAGCCTTCAGTAATGGAGCGTGTGGCAAGATGTGCACAGGCAGAGTTGGTTTCATCCATAGATGCTCAACTAACACGACCCACTCTAGGCATGTGTCACAACTTCTACATGCGATCATACAGTGTGCAAGGACTGACCAAGACAAAGACACTTATGTTTTTTGATGGTTGTGCCACACACCTTGGCTGTACTGTTATCCTTCGAGGGGCCACTAACTCAGAGCTGAAACGGGTCAAGAGAATTATGTACTTTATGATATATGCAGTTTATAATTGGAAGCTTGAAAGAGCATTTTTGCTGGATGAATTTACATTGATAGCACCACTTCCATCTGAGAGCTTTGACCTTGAAGAACCTGTGTTTGATAGTGATAACACTAGGACTAAGACAACTGAAGGAATAACAGAAGAATATCCCACAGTCAAGGACTCTACTGATCTTCACGTTATTTGTGATGAAACTGATGATGATAAGGAATCTGTAAGTAGTACCCAATATGTAGATACATCAGTTCCAAAATTGCCAGAGTCTGAGGAATCTGAGAGAAATAGGGGAAGTACAAGTAATGAAATGGAGGTACCAACCAAGGAAAAGGTGTATCAAACAATAAGTGACTTCAGTGACCCTCTTCATTCGTACCTTAAGTCTGGTGTGTCTCCTCAAGAGGGGCCATTAGAACTGTCCCAGAGTTGTCTTCCTGTTGCTGAAGTTTCCAGCTCAAGTTGTTTTAGGAAAGTGCTTGATGAAACAATTCTTTCATGTTCTCCATACTTGAAATACAATGTTCCATACCTTGAATCAGAATTAGGAAAAAACTGTATTCTGCGCCGCTATTTCCAAAAGGATTTGTATTTTTCAGTCCAACTTGAGAAAGATCATTTCAGAAGACGCCCACGTTTCTCTGAGATGGAAACTAAAGAAGTAAAAGATGAAAACCAGAATGTGGAGATTAAAGCTCCACATAAATTCACAAAGTTAAAATTAACCAAAGGAGTGGATGATAAGGACTTCCAAGCAATGCTGGCTGACTTCAGGGCTCGTGGAGGGCAGATGAGAAACATTTGCAAGTGTGAGAAATCCCCATTAAAAGCTAAGGATAAAGGAAATTCCACTGGCCAGGCAGTTGTTGAGGGACTTCCCATGGATTCGGCAGGTGAGAAGCATTCCTCCTAGGATGGAATGATGAGTGCATGGATGTTTGGCCCATTTCATTGTATATACTGTAGTTTCTTGTGCCTTTGTTTTTCTGTTTCATTTCCCAACCCATCCCTTCACATGTTGGGAAATTGGATTAGGATGATATGTAGTGGTGTATAAGAGGTAGGCTGTGAAATAATGCTAATTTCATATGTGTGGCATGTTGGGGAGAGCATGTAGAGATTGTCAGGCACAAAAGGATTGATTTTGCTGTAGAGTGTCTTGAGTGTGTAGAGGATTTTTGTTATTTGAGAGACAGTTTATGTGCTGGAGGTGAGGTTGGAGCTAGCTGTATGGCTAGGGTAAGGAGTAGTTGGAGGAAGTTCGGGGAGCAGTTGCTTCTCACACTGGGAGGGCTCTTCCTCTATGCCAAGGGATCTCTGCATGTGGCATGTGTAAGGAGTGTAATGCTGTATGGTAGTGAGATCTGGATGGTAAAGAGAATATTTGTAAGTTCAGATGTACAGAAATGACTGTGAGTAGATGGATGTGTAATACATCCTGGAATGCGAGACCTAGGGGGGCCTAGGACCTTGACTGAAGAGATGAAAGGGAGGGTGGGACTTGAGTGTATCAGTGTTGTGATGAAGAGAAGTAGATTGAGCTGGTTTGGGTATGTTGAGAGGGTGGAGGATGAAAACTGTGTGTGGAAGGTGAGAAGGTGAAAAGTTTGAACATTGGGGATGGGATTGCAAGAGCCAGACCATAATAGGCCTGGGACAAGGCCATAGTCTGAACTCAGGGATAAGGGACTGAATAGGGAGGCTGCCAGAGATCGAGCAGCATGGAAAGCCACCATTAGGTGACCAAGGCCAGTGCATGCAAGAATGTTGGAGCCTTCATAAATGATACTAAGCAATACAATACAGAAGATGCAGGTTCCAGTTCAGTACTGTATGAGAAAAGTGTTTCAAAAATTTATAGTTCAGTAGTCTCTGATACAGCATTCCATATTTGAGTTACAAGGCTTTGAGAGTGCTTCTACTTTAATATAGAAAACTTGCAGTTCCATCCATCCATCATCCAATTCCTACATTGCCCCATGAGGAGCGTAGGAGCCCGGGGCTAGGCAATTTGGTCCTGACTTTTAAGATGAGAGTGACCAGCCTCACTCATCCCTGAGCGGCATTACGTGAGCAATAACCCCAACTACCCCTTGGATATAAACCTTCACCGGCTCAATCCGATTGGAGCGCCTTATTTACCCACTAAACCACCAGGTGCCATAATTTGGTTATATGGTTACCACCCACAGTAGTAAATGGTTTCCTGGTGTACAAGAAGCCATTAGGCTTGTCATTCAGTGTAAAGTCACCCATAGGCAGAAGGAAGAGGAAAGAATGAGGGAAAGAAAGACACAAGAGGGAGTGTAAAGTCACCCGTAGGCAGAAGGACGATTACTTTGTTTAATCTCCCTAATCTGATGATTTTTTTTTTTCATTCTTGTTACTTAAAGATGATATTCATTGTAGATTAAGCTTTCAAAATGGAGGGGTTTCTATATAACCATACCTCATTTCTCAACAGGAGGCTTTGCTGTGCAGAGTAAAATTGTCTGGTGGCAGTAAGAACAAAGTAATATTTATATCATCAGATTGAAAGGGTGGTCACCATAGAGTCCTGGTGGTTTAGTGGTCTGACATGCCAGTTGGGGTGGTGGTGGGTAAGTGCAAAAGAAGTGGAAAGTAGAGTGGCACTAGTAAGGAAAGTGGTTGGTGCTATGTAGGCCTTAATAAGAAATAGAGGCTTGAGTGTTGCAGCTGTGTGATGCTTACATGAAGGAGTGTTAGTGCCAACTTTAACATATGGATGTGAGACTATGGTGTGGCATGAAAATGAGAAGTCAGGAGTGAGAGTAGTGGAGATGGAACTGCTGAGGAAAGTTTGTGGGGTTCAGAGAGTGGATAGGATACGAAATAATGTGATTTGTGAAAGATGCAATAGGATACAAAATAATGTGATTTGTGAAAGATGCGATAGGATACAAAATAATGTGATTTGTGAAAGATGTGGAGTGAGGAAGTCTGTGGACACCAGAATTGAAGAGAGTGTACTGAGATGGTATTGTAAAGTGGAGAGAGTGGATGACAATAGAGTGGTGAAAAATGTATATCTGAGTGAATTTGAAGGAGGGAAGAGGCGAGGTGGGCCAAGGAGAAGGTGGAGGGATATGGTGGATGAGTGTGTGAGGAAGAGAGGTATGGATGTCGGTGAGGCTAGGGGACTGATGAGATCGGCGGTGAGGCTAGGGGACTGATGAGATCGAGCAGGCTGGATGAATGTTGTGGGAAGAAGCCCATGATCAGGGATTTGGCACCCCTTTTTAACGTGAGAGCGTTCAGATTGACTGGGTCAGATATGTCTATGTGAAGCTACAGAATGTGGTGAAAGTTTTCGGCATGTCAGATAGAGCCAGGATTCCAGGGGCTTGAATGATGAGTGAATGGAAGCGTGGCCCATTGGACTGGGCGGACTTGGGCTGTCTGGACGTTGCTACTCCTCACCCTGCGCTAGGGTGGGAAAGGAGGTCCAGATGGTGATGATGATGATGATATATATACAGTATATATATATATATATGTATTGTACATACATATATATGTACATCTGTATGTATATAGGTATGGGGGAACACTGGATTAGATAAAGAATGAATGAATTAATATATATATGCCACTTGGAGGATAAGCTGGGTAACTAGTCCACTCAGTTAGCTCCCATTAAAATACAGGACTTCAGTAGCCTAGCCCGGAGTTGTAACCTCACAAGGGGAATTACCGGTATAGGGTTGTACGATACCGTTTATATTGCCTTCAGAATGGCAGTGATAAAACAGTGACAGACAGTTCCATATTAACCCTGAGTCAGTACAGTGCTGTATTAAGATTCATTGGTAGAACCATGTTGCAGATCTTTCCACTCCATGTTAATGTGGAAAATTGGATTTGAAGGATGATTGTGATTATAATGGATTGATTATTTTCATCTTTTATCACATGGCAGGATCAAGCAGTGGGAGCAAACAGATCAATGAAAGCAACTTGTGGAGTGGGCAGAGTGGCATGATGCTGACCCCTGATGGCCGTTATGATGCCCTCCATCCCTTCAACCACCAGCGTCTTTCTGTCCTCTTCTCTAGTTACTCTCAGGAGTCAGAGTCACCTGTTTTCTGCGTTAATCCTTGGCAAGTAAAGTCTGCTTTGATTTTGGGTGATGTAGTTACAGTAGAGCTACTGTAATTGTAAGAAATCTACTTTAATTCCAAGAGAGTCTACAGAAAGAGATACACTGTATAATATGTAACAACAGTACTGGATATAGTCATTGTACCCTACTGAGTGATTTTTGTTTCAAAGAAATTTCAATATATTGACTTCTTACTTTTGATCGGTTTTATTTGAATAGCAGTTGGTGAGCTGCTCTTAGGTATAGAGTTGCAAAGGCATATTGTCATTCGTGTTTGCTATATCCTTTCAGTAGACAGTTTCACGTGACTTTTAAGCAGGTAGTGGTTGTGTACTTTGTACATACATACATACATACATCATCTAATCCTGTGTTGCCCCATGAGGAGCGTAGGAGCCAGGGGCTAGGCAAGTTGGTCCTGACATTTAAGATGAGAGTGACCAGCCTCACTCATCCCTGAGTGGAATTACATGAGCAATAAACCCCAGCCACCCCTTGGATGTAAACCTGCACCAGCTCAGGCTGATTGGAGCACCTTAATTACCCACTAAACCACCAGGTGCCATAATTTGGTTATATGGTTACCACCCAGCATAGTAAATGGTTTCCTAGTGTACAGGGAACCATTTGGCTTGTCACTCAGTGTAGAGTCACCCACAGGCAGAAGGAAGAGGAAAGAATGAAGGAAAGAAAGACAGAGGAGGGAGTGTAAAGTTACTCATAGGCAGAAGGAGGAGGAAAGAATGAAGAAAAGAAAGACAGAATGGGATGGAAGGAAAGAAGGATGGAGGAAAGGAAAGGGCAGACACCCGAGAGCAGCACTACATCGAGTGAGTGGATGGTGAGCGTCCCCACCCTTTGTACTTAATAATTAAAAACTGCAGTTCTACTTTCATATGTTGGGAATACTTGTATATGGATAAGGTTCCCCAAACCACACTGTGGTAGTTGCTAGGCACTATTATTACGTTACTTGGTGGACTCTTAGTTAATTATTGTCATCATTCTGTCTGTATTTCCCACTCCTGGTAATAAATGGGTGGAGTGGGATTCAGAAATAGGGATGGGAGAGCACAACAGTTGAACTGTCAGGAGTTCATACATTACGTACAGTTTCATACATACTATAAAGCAGTGGCAGTGTTCCCTGTTTACATAGGGCCTTGTTTTTTTTTTAATCCCTACCTGATGGCTGGTGTCCAAGCTATAGTTTCTGCAACATTCCAGTCAAATCTCCTAACCCTTAGATCCCTTTTCAGTACCTTATCAAATATTTTCCTTAGTATGCCAAGAGGGGCTTTACCTTTCCACATTCAAGTCTGTACACTATTTCACCCAGTTACTGTCACACTTAGAGCAGTGTTACTCCCATTATTATACTCTGCTTTCTTTTGTCTGGTGCTGTTACATACTATTAAATGTGTATTCTAGTCACCTACTGTAGTTAATAGCTAAAAGCTCATGACTTCAGTTTTGTACCAGCTTTGCTCTGCTCTGCATTTCATCTCATCTGTAACTGTTTTTATACTTTTATTATTGTGATATGTATAATGTATGGTTGTAAATTATTGTGGGCCAGAAACCCAATATTCTCTCATACCAAGAGATAGAGACATGCAGTGCCCAGCCTATAGAATGATAGTCCATCCTCCTTGTGCCCTTTCTGAGAAAAAGGCATTCAAAATAATATCTCTTAGGGGCTAGGATTGAGGTTGAAGAGTTGACGGGAAAGGTGAGAATTTAATGTGTTGGTGTTATGGTGAGGAGGGGTAGATTGAGATGGTTTGGGCATGTTTAGAGGATGGAGGATGACAAATGGGTGCAAAGGTGAGAAATGGGGACCTCGAGGGTAGTGTTGCAAGAGGCAGATTGAAAAAGACCTCGGACGAGATTGGAGTGTGTGAAACTCAGAGATAAGGAACTGAATAGGGAGACTGCCAGGGATCAAGCAGCATGGAGAGCTTCCATTAAGTGACCAAAGCCAACACATGCAATCTTACTGGAGCCTGTATAAACAGTATGAACAGTAAAATAGGCAACTCCTGTTATCCCTGGAGTTTCTCTTGGGGCCTGTCATGGAATATCGTATTACCTCCCGTACAAAATCTCCTTCCAAGACATTAAGTGTGTTAAGCCAGTCCTTTGTTGTTGAATTTGTGTAGGAGTCTTGTGTGCCCCTATATAGATTATAACACCCATGATTAGGGGAGATCCCCTCATACAGCTTTAATGGGAATGGAGTTAAAGGATTTTTGTTCATCAACTCCTTTCATACTGAAGCCCTTCAACCTCTGTTCACTGCATCTTTCACTCTTTACTACTGCAGTTTTAGTGGCCATTGCTTTTCTGAACTCTCCATATGCATCCCTCCACAGTCATGATGGATGTGGAACACCCGCCGGGCCACAAAGTCTCACCCCTTTTCTACCCAACTCCCTAATGCAGGAGTTAACCAATATTCCCAGTCCTTCATGTGTGCGACAGGTCAACTCTGAAACTATCTTCCACAATTTGTATTTCCCTCTGTGTCTTAGTCTTTGAAATGCAATATTTCCAGGCATCTTGAAATGAACAGATCCTGAATATGACTTTTTTTCTTTTTTTTTCTTGGAAAGAACTGATTTTTTGTGTAGACTTTTTGGCCTTACTATATTTGCATAAAAGAAAAACTATATGTGTACCATATATGATTACTGTACAGTAACCCTCAATAGTTTTGTTGCCCCATGGCAAGAACTGTCCATGCACTGGAAGCTGGTCAAGTACTGTACACTGTAAGGTCATTTATTTAAAATCTTTGGGAATTATTTTTCCCTCCATAAACCATTTAGCATGGCCTGGAACATGTAAGCCACAGCTACTCTTTGTAGGGCCACATTGAGTCTGACCATTAAAATACTGTCAGTGATCATGGTCAAGGGCCTGGTGGTTATCTCCATCTCTTACTTGGAGGGGAAAATGGGATTGTGGTCAAACAGAAATGCATTTTTTTAAAGATTCTTGTAACCCCATTTATTAGAGGGCAGTAATGATGATGATGATGTATATTTTTCTGTTTCAGGGTTCTAACAATGGATTTCTATGGAAGAAATGACATTCCTTTAGGAGCCTTCCTAGAACGGTACTGCTTTAGCCCCACTTACACCTGTCCGTCCAGTCAATGTTCTGTAGCAGTGGTGGATCACATCAGGAAATTTGTGCATGACACTGGGTGTGTTGACGTTCTTTTGAGGCGTTTAGATACTCCCCTTGATGACCCCAACTCTGGCTCCATTCTTATGTGGAGTTGGTGTAGAGTGTGCCAGCAGGTAAGAATAGTAAGATTTCATGATGACAGAAATGAGATGATACGGGGTCATTTCATGCCAGATCACCCAAATTTTGTATGTCCCAGGTCACCATCAAAGAAAACTTTGAAAAAAATCACATATATAGCACCATCAGAGTTATGCATATATCCCAAAATCACGGCAATTTTCTTTCGAAAAATGCATTTTCGTCATAGTCTGGAGAAGTGTATCACACTTTCTGTTATTGCTACAAGGTTTATATCCTCCATCTAAGGTGAACTTTTACTGATTTTTTCATTTTTTTTGTCAAAAGAGGCCTATCTCTTTTCACTGATCTTCCATAAAGCCCCCCAAATGGATAAAAGGCTAGGTTTTACAAAACACGCAACTACCTCGCAATCCCAGTCAGCAAAATTTTGGATAGCACCTCATACAAGTATACTGGTATATGTACTTTTGAGAGAACATATTTAATTTTTTCATTCATCATCCAATCCTACGATATTTATCTATATCTTTCTGTATGTGTTTTATAATTGAATTGGTCACTTTTTGCCATTATCTTAAAAATAGAAGCATGGTCTTCGAGAGAAGTGAAGCCAGTGAGTGTACAGTGAGATTGGATGGGAAGGAAATGGAGAATGTGAGTGAATTTAAGTACTTGGGTAGTGTGATGAGTAAGGATGGTAGTCTGGAGGGTGAAGTGCTCGAAAGGGTACAGCAGGGAAGGAAGGTTGCTGGTTCGTTGAAAGCAGTGATAAGAAACAGGGAGGTGAGCATGGAAGTGAAAAAGTTGTTACATGACAGTATTGTGATACCAACTCTGACACATGGAAGTGAAGCTTGGACCCTGTTGGAAGGACAGAAGTCAAGAGTGAGAGCAGTGGAAATGAGTTATTTGAGAGGAGCATGTGGAGTCACATGGAGAGACAGACTAACAAATGAGGAAGTGAAGGAGCGTTATGGTGTGGTTGAGGACGTGATGGGAAGCGTTAGGAGAAACACGTTAAGGTGGTTTGGACATGTGGAGAGGATGGAGAGTGAAAGATTGACGAGGAGAGTGTATGTGAGTGAGGTGGAGGGGGCGAGAGGGAGGGGGAGGCCGAGGATGAGATGGAGGGATGGAGTGGAGAGGTATATGAGAGAGGGGGGTGTGAGTTGGGAGCGTGGTAGTGAAATGGCAGGGGACAGAGTGACATGGAAGCGATTTGTTTGCGGCCACCCCGTTCGGGATTGAGGCGTCTGGCAATAGATAGATAGATAGGTAGATAGAAGCATTTTGATACATAGAATGAAACTTTCCATAAATAATTTTTAAATGTATATAAATAAGTGGTTGTGGTAGGTTGGGGGGGCTCACCAACCACTCACTCGATGGGGTTCTGCTTTGGGTGTCTGCCATTTCCTCATCTGTCTTTCTTTCCTTCATTCTTTCCTCTTCCTTCTGCGTACATGTGACTTGGCATTCCCTCTTCTGTCTTTCTTTCCTTCATTCTTTCCTCTTCCTTCTGCCTATGGGTGACTGTACACTGAGTGACATGCCAAATGTTTTCCTGTACACCAGGAAACCATTTACTACACTGGGTGGTAACCACATAACCAAATTATGGCATCTGGTGATTTAGTGAGTAATTAAGGAACTCCAATTGGATTGAGACAATGCAGGTTTATATCCAAGGGGTGGTTGGGGCTTATTGCTCATGTAATGCCAATCAGGGATGAGTGAGGCTGGTCAATCTCATCTTAAATGTCAGAACCAACTTGCCTAGCCCCAGGGTCTTACACTGCTTATAGGGAAGCATTGGATTGGATGATGGATGGATGGTAAAAAAATAAAGGTTCCCATCATCTGTCATCATGAGGTTCTTGTTGTTTAAAATAAAGCATATTTTTGTTAAAAATAAAAAAGTTACTGTTTTGATAGCACCTTATGGCTACAATATTTTGAATTAAATGCCTTTGGCAGCCTGGGCAAGTGACCCTGCACAATGAAAGACAATACAGGAAATTAGAACTCTCATCCATGAACCACTATCCTGCAGTACAGCCTAGAAGTAGTTGCATGTTTTGTAAAAATTGACATTTTATTCATTTTTGGAGCTTTATGGAAGATTAGCAAAAAGAGATAGGCCTCTTTTGACCACAGAAATTAAAAATTCAGTAAAAGTTAGCCTTAGACAAAGGATATGAACCCAGTAGCATTAAGTGAGATATAGCTCTCCAAACTATAATGAAAATGCATTTTTCAGAAAACAAAAAATTACTGTGATTTTTTAAAGGTTTTGTCCCTGAAATTATTGCATGTACTGTATTGACCTAAAATTTAGGATACAGTATATGCATAACTTCGATGGTACTATGTATGTGATTTTTTTAAAGTTTACTTTGATGGTGACCTGGGGAGCCTTGGCTGATTTGGCATGGAATGACCCTACGGTAGTTTTATTTATTTAATTTTACTACGCTCGGCAGTAGCCATATAACCAAATTATGATGCTTAGTGGTTTAATGGGTAATTAAAGTGCTCCAGTCGGATCAAGCCTGTGTAGGTTTATATCTGCGTGGTGGTTGGGGTTTATTGCTCACATAATGCCACTCAGGGACGAGTGAGGCTGGTCACTCATCTTAAATGTCAGGACCAACTTGCCTAGCCCTGGGTTCCTACACTCCTCATGGGGCAACATAGAATTGGGTGATGGATGGATTATTTAGTTATTTATTTATTTTTAATATAAGGACTTCATTTTAAATAAACTCATCAGAAGATAAATTTTACCACAGCTTGTCTCACCTCTTCATTCCACTATGCTGTTCTTTTCATCATCTCTTCATCCCACACACATCTTCACATGGTGCACAGATTTCTTCTGTGAATATCTTGCACACACCTTACACCTCCCCCATCTGCTCCAGATCATAATTACCAAGTTGCCTTTCTAGTTCTCTCTTATATTCTGCCTTTTTTTTTCATCCACTTGCAACCATTCTATCCTCCTTATATGGACTACTTCTTCCTGCCCTTCTCTCCTATTCATCCATCTGTTTGTACCTTGACTTTCACCACCACCAAGTGGTGGTCAGAAAGTCCACTCCCCCAACCTCTGTATGTTCTTTCATCCAGTATATACCTTCTCATTGTCTCATTCACACACACAAAATCAGTCATTACCCTCCATTCATTCAGTTCACCACCCACCCTTCTCATCTCTTACCATGTATACCTGCTGATCATTTCGTGCCTAAAGAGGGTATTGGCTATCACCAATCCCCCCTTTGCACAAGTGTCCACTAGAGCACTACTGTTCTCATCCACTTCTGCAGACACACCCCACTTACCAACTACTCCATCCACCTTCACAGTCCCTACTTTTCCATTCATATCTCCAATCAAAAACACCATCACTCCTCTCAAATTTTTCCATGCACTCTTCCACATTTGCCCAGAACTCTTCTTTCACTCTGCTCGCATGGTCTTCTGTTGGTGCATATATATGCACACAGTTGCCCTTGCTTGTATTCCAGCTTTCAGTCCTAGACACACAATCCTTGAACCAACTGATCCATACTCTCTTACATTTTCCTTCCATCTCTTGCACACAGCAATACATACACCCTCCTTTGCCTTCTCATTCTCACCTACTCCTGCCATTATACCCAATCCATACTTCCACTCTCTCACCTCTTCATTTAGTCTCAGTCAATCCACTTATGTCCACTTGCATCCTCAAGCACCTGGACAATCCCTCTCTCTTTCACCTCATCATTTGCACCTCTCACATTCCACATTGAAATCCACACCAAGTCCTTTGTATGATCCTTGATTGTCATCTGTTGGTCAGTCCTGGTATGAGGCATTTTGTTTGTCATTTTAGTTAGTTGTTTTCCAGGGAGGGGCTTGTATCTGTCTTATTGCTCACTATTGTACTGTACTCATCATTGCTAATTGAGCTTACAGTAATGCTTAGTCATCTGATATATAGTTTTTTTTGTTATGGTAATCACTGACATGGAAATACTTATGGTAATCACTGACATGGAAATACTTTTTTGGTCAGTGACATGGAATTGCCTTTGTGATGAATGAGGAGTACCAAATTGCCAATATTGGGTTATGGGTATTCCCAGGTTCTTTTGGGATAGTTTTGTTCTGAATGATACACTAATGTATGTCCAAGGTTGTGGACAAGTTATTTGTAAAGAGATTCATAGTTTCACAGTCAAATCAAGGTTAGGTGAAGGGTGCCTCTAGGTTTAGGAGGGGCGCATTGACTCAGTATTGCCTCTTACTGTAAGTGCAACCATCCTTATCTGCATTTACCTTTATTTTTTTATTTTTTTATTTTTTTTTAGCAAATGTATCATTGTTGTGGCTGCTGCTGCACATGCATCACCATAAGAAATACTTTCTGGTCATCAAGAAAAGGCCTTTGCATTGTTGTATAAAAATAAAAGAAACTTAAAAACCTTAGTCAGCCATAAGCATCAACAAAGAATTAGGTTTTGTTTCATGCACATGCCAGTGTCTCACATCCTCAGATATGGGGATGCAGTACTAACACCTCTGTATACCTCTTGCTGCTTTTGTGCTATACTTAATTTTCTATATATAATAGCTTTATATAATTGTTTAATATGTTGAATGGTATCCATATAGCCAACAAATGAATACTTGGTGGTTTACTGGATAAAGTGGTCCAACCAGCTGTGACCCATAAAGGTTTAAATCCAAGCGTTGGCGTGTGTTTATGGCCCATATAACATAAGAGTCAAGCGACTGGTTGCTCATACCTTAAATGTCTGGATTGAATAGCTTTGCCTCATGCCCAGGTGCTCTTGACTGGGCAATAACGGGTGAAGGAAAATAGGAATAGATATACTGTAATGATTTTATATATGTTATACTAACCAGTCCTCCCATCTTCTTCCATCTTTAAGGTCACACCTGTTCGATCAATGTCCTTGGAAACCTGGTCATTGTCATTTGCCAAGTACCTGGAATTGAGATTCTACGGTGGAAGTCTTACCCGGCGTGGCGCCCCTACCTGTCAGCATTCCTTGCATCACGACCACTTCCAGTACTTCGGATTAAAGAATCAAGTTGCAGTTTTCAAGTAAGCCTCATTTGTAATACCATTAACCCCTTGGACCAGATACAAGTATGTCTTGTATAGGTTTTCTCTTGCAGCCACCAGATGCTTTTATTCAGTTTGGGAGAGCTCGTGTTAATGAATAGGTTAATGAAGGCAGTATCTAACCATTCCAGCTCAGAAAACTTATACAGTAGTCACTCACCAGTCTGAACTAATTGGGCTAAAGGAGGGTCAGATTGTGCAAAAAATTCAGACAATGACAAATACAGCAAGCTCGCCCTGAATGCGTGGGTTTCGTTCCAACCGTGGCGCATTCGGCGCGAAACCGCATAAGATTGAACTACTCCCTGTTTTGCTCCCTAGACTCCCTAAATGGGATGTTTTGCTGTTATCTGTCACTGCTAATCAATATAAAGCACTTTTAGTGGTTAGAAGGGTTATTTAATGTAATAACTTACAAATACAGTACTGCACAGCAAAACTTCATCATACAAATACGTGGACACAAGCAACTTTCGGAAAATGATCATGGGTAATCACATAAATCAGGTTAATTGGTTACAAGGCTTTATTTAATGCTTTAACTTTATTTAAGTGCTTTAACTTACTAGTACAGTCACGCTTCCTAATTTAGACCCACCCCGAGCCAAGCCCAGAGCTGAGGGAGGCAGTAGCCACAGCTTTTAAACGAATGCGTTTACTAGCCACCTCTCCCCACTCCTCCCCTCAATCCTCATCCCCCTCAGTATCACCATCCAACGATCATTCTCTACCATACTGCATTCCTTTCCACCCTCACCTGTTACTGAAACAATCATCTACAGAATAGAACAATGCTTGACGGTATTATACAGTAGATTTGGGAAAACACAGGGTATGAAAAAAAGTAAGATCTGAATATATTTACTTCTCTTAATAAATAAACGCGTTCGTTTAAGAGCCGTGGCTACTGCCTCCCTCAGCTCTGGGCTTGGCTCGGGGTGGGTCTAAATTAAGGAGCGTGACTGTACATACCAAAACAGTAAATATTTAACTTACAAATACAGTTCTGTGGAAAAGCAGTACAGCAAATCTTTAATGAACAAATAAAAAAGGCAATATTCCAACGCCTATCAGGTAAACTGGTTATAAGACTTTATTTCTTGCTTTAATGTTATTTAATAGTACTTTAACTTGCACATAAACTTACCAGAACAGTACTGTGGAAAAGCAGTACAGCAAATCATGTGATCACGTGATCAAAACAAACCATGCACACTGTGCTGATGTTCAAGAGTTTGGCCTTTCAGAGGCCTCTCGCGTAAATTTATAGTTTTTGTAATGGTTCTTTAATCTTACAATGTCTTATACGTATCCTATCACTTACCACGTATAATAACGAGCACATTCGGCGAGAACGCGTTGGGGGTGAGCTTACTGTATAGTATTTTAGGCATACAATAGTCTGTACAGTATTGGTGCATTACATTACTCACCAATTTACAAGCCTGTCTCCTCAGTCTCATTCTCACTGTCAGTCACTCATTGGTATTGTGGTTGGATGAGGTGCTGTTGAGGTGGATGGTTGGCTGCGTGATGGTGTAGATGATGTTACAGGAGTGGTGGCTTGAAGGTGTCGAATGTTATTTGCTTGAGTGCCCATTTGCTCTAATTTCTGATGATCAGGTCACGAAGGTCTCAGAGGGAGTTTGAGGCCTTTTGGAAGGGTGGTATAGTATTTGGGTGCCCATAGTATTCAGTGAGGGTCTCAAAGGCACTCCTGACTTTCCCAGCCTTAGGCATAGGGGCAGCAAGTTCGTCGTCATCATCACTTCTTTCTTCGTCAGTGGACGGCATGATGCCTAGTTAATTAAGCACTGATTAACCCTTTCAGGTCTCCTGGCCATGATCGTGACTTTATCTGTACGGGTCTCCTAGCCACGATCGTGGCTCGCCTATTTGCCCCAATCTCGGAACTGTGGCAGGAAGCTGGTGAATGTTATCAGTATTTCTCTCAATATTTACTGATTTCATGGACATTGGACAATCCAGTTGAGAAGAAATAAACACAAATTTATGAGTTTAGCTTAGTAGGAGTGTTTCTCTATCATTTTGTGTACAGAAATGCATTTATTTGTGACATCACACACACTTTTTTTTTTTTTATGCAAGGAAGATGGAACCAAAGGCCATGAGGCCCACAAACTGTTCCTTCCAAGAAAAAAACAAAAACATTACAAAAGAGAGCGATGCAACTTCCCATCGTTATTATGGTTCTTGTAAGTAGAGCCCTAATTTTTAGTGAAGAGGTGCTTATTATTTCCATATGAGTGAATATTATATTTTTTTCTAAATTTGCAAACCTTAATTTTTTTGTTCAAAAATGCAATTTTTCAGACTGGACGTACATACCTATTTGCAACCCGAAAGGGTTAAAAGAGGAAAACATACAAGGGATGCGAATGACAGCGACGTGGCGTGGGTGTTTGTTATTGTTTCAGTTCAATCTACCACCTACCAGCCACCACATGAGTTTTGCCATGTGGGCAAAATTAAGATTTCTTTCCTTCGTGTATTTGTTGTCGTTTATTAATTATATTAATTATTCAATATGGAGGTTCAGAAAATGTTGAAGTTCACATAATGCAGGTTTGGACATGCAAGTGATCACTGTACAGTACTTGTTTCAACAAAATCATCAGCAGATGACAAGAATATAATATAAAAAGAAACTTCAGGTTGAAAGGATAAATTGTGATCAGTTATTAATAAGCCTAAAGAATTTTTTATCAAACCATTCCATATTCTGGTAATCAAACTCTCATTTTTTATTGTTATTATAGTACAGTAACTCGGTTAACCCCTTAACCCCAGGCTTGGGGCTCGTCCTCTTACCCTCCCAGCCTGGGATAATCAGAGATTTTTGCTCCATTTTCAAATATTTGCCAAAAAAACAAAAACGACCTAGAGTCAAAAACTAAACAGGAGATGAAAGTACAAACTTCTGGCTATGCGATGACGATATCAATAGACCGGTAGGTAGACAATCAACAATGAGGGTAGGAGGGGAAAACAAGTGACCAAATCCACTTTATTTGGCACTTGGCGGCCTCCCTGGACGTACAGTGCATCCTTCAACTTTGCGAACTTTAACTTTGCGAATCACCAATTTTGCGAGGTAGTTCCAAGTCATTTATTTTTTAACATTTATGAACTTTGCGAGCGATCACACACTTTACAAGGTCGAGTAGTGGGAAAGTCGTCTTCCCGCACTACTTTGCCACGCGGAGTAGTGACGTCGTGGTTCGCTGGGCGTACTGTGCCTCGTAGTTCGGTGTTCTGCCGCCCCGTCACGTTTGTTTACACCACAGTAGTCGCACCCAAGCCTTGCCCCGCTACCAGTCCCGTACACCACGCCAGTCTTCACATCAGTGTAAATATGCATTTTTTTCTTTTTTATGTTTCTTACCTATGATGTTTTCATAATAATATTACTGTACAACACATCAGTCCATGTTTGTTTCATTTATCATCATAAAATTAAGAGGTAGAGTCGAGAGAAAGAGTGGGAAAAAGTGCTTACCTTGGGGTGATGTCGACCAATTTACCTTTATTACATATATTTAATTGTTTAAACTTTGCGAATTTCGATTTTGCGAGGTTTTTTGTCGACCATATTCTCGCAAAATTGGAGGAGGCACTGTACTGTGCTCCTCATAACTTCTTGCTTATTCTTTGTTTATGGTGAATTCAGACAAGCAGACAAAATTATCTCCCTCTTTATTATGGCCATATGTAATACTGTGTATGACTTATATACACGAACCATGTTCTGTATTTTTTTTTTTCATTTTCTTATGTCGTATGGCACAAATCTTTTTCACAATATTTTCACATTATTATTACCCATATATGTATATATATCTATCTATCTATCTATTGCCAGACGCCTCAATCCCGCACGGGGTGGCCACAAACAAATCGCCTCCATGTCACTCTGTCCCCCG
>JAGKTI010013347.1:0-23178 GCA_018397915.1 Birgus latro
ACAAATGCGAAGATGGCAACGAAATCGATCGTGGAATAATTTGAGATAAAACGAAAGAGGAACAAAAGGAGATCAAGGAGAATGAAAGAGAGAATCTAAAAGGAAAGAGAAGCATTGTAAAAAAAAAAAAAAAAAATGAAATCATTATCAGATTTAAGAAAATCAGAAGAGAGCAGAAGAACCAAAGATGGAGCAGCAGAAGGGAGGATGGTAGATAATGAAAGAGGAGGATAATAGAGAACAGAAGAGTTGGAAGTCTGACTGGATACCTGACAGACAACTGGCCTACTTACTAATCCTTCTACATAATAGTGGTACTGGCTTGGTATCGAAAAAAAAAAAAACAGCATTATAATTGAGCGACTTACCATGAGACTGAATGATTGATCAACTCAGTCAGTAATACCAGGTCAGACGCTAATGCAAAATGTTGTTTCAGTTCTTATTTTTTTCTGCAGAACAGTAAGTATCCTTGGGTATAGGAGAAAACGGAAATGCTCTCATGCGCTCTGCGTGTCGTGGGAGGAGACCTAACTCCTTCAGTGTTGTTTTGTAGTATATTCCCAGCTGCCTTCACATGATTATGGTATGTTATGATATACCAAATATAATGACGGTGTTAGACACAAGTTCCATTAACCCGTTAGAAGCACTTTCCATTAACTCATTTACAGCCCGATGTCTTTCCCAAAGCTGAATACAGTCGTCTGGAGATGGCAAGAATAATAATAAAATATAATTATCACAGGACTAATGGAGTGACGGGAAGAGGGTGGATGAGTCAGGAATCGCACTACCCTATAAAATTTGTCTGAAAAATGTTGCTGAACCCTTGGAGCCATGCCGCGTACCTGTCTGGGACCCTACAGAGCTGGGTCGGCTTACATGGTTTTGTGGAATGCGAGAGGCGGAGAAGTAAAGAGAATAGAAGCAGTTAAGGTTGCTGTAAAGAGACGGTAATGTGCAGAATGACGATGTGAGGGGGGGGGAGAGAGAGAGAGAGAGATTTGGTATGTATAAAAGGTCACGTGCGAGTGCTCGCAGTGGTGGGAAAGAGGAAGTGAGTTTCCTGATTTGTGGAAAAACGAATGTGTGATTATGTACATTCGGTTAGCAAGTGAAATAGTTCAACATCCTACCAACGGTGGACACAACAGCAGACAAGACAGCTACATGTGTATCAGGACTCATGAACGCGACTGTCCATATGAACTCAAATGCACATATACACGATCAAAAGCATAGCGCTCAGGAGGGGTCCGATGATATTCTATGCGATAAATATAGCTCATGATATCCTAAAGTGAGTAGTCGATTACCATTTAAATGTGCGTACGATAACAATACTAATTAGGGTATGTCCTGAGCAAGATATGTATGGCATCCTCATGAGAACAGGCATACTAGAGTGAGGGAGAATCATCGCATATTTAGCAACAGCCATTGTCTGTGGTGTCGGATTGTTTCAGGCAAAGTGTGATTCGCTTTTTTTTTTTTTTTTTTTTGAGTATGTTGAGTTGGAGCTGGTGAGTGGCGCTAGTGACAGGATATGCAGTGCACACCTGTTGTGACAAGTATGGAAAAGTAGAACAGGTTAGTTAAGAAGGGTGACTGAAAACATACAAAAGAATTGTGTTTGTAATGGGCCACTTAAATAAAAAGAACGAGTATGGATCCAACAAATTATAAAGCTTAATGGGACTTGGTGAGCCGAAAAGATGATAACGGAAGTAGGTTGAAAGACACATGCCAGGAAAGAAAGTTGGGCATGAGTAATTTGCACTTTAAACATGAATATATATGCAGACTTCATAAAAAGAGAGCGAAATTAACTTTGCGTGGCATCTGATGGATTGTGATTTTTTAACCACATAACGCGATGACGTCATCTGTGTTTACCCGTCTCCGTCCCGGAGGGGCTCGGGGACGGCTATTGTTTTCACTCGGTTTGTCTGTTTGTCTGTCTGTGGCTGTGTCTGTCTGTTTCTCTGTTAACAATTTCACGCGAGAACTATTGGTGCGATTTAAACTAAAATTGCAGGAATTATGGGCTACGACTTTCTGATCGCCTTATTAAATTTTGGGCCAAACTGGGCCAAGGCCCAGGCTGTAGGCCCAAGAAATGTAGAAAAAAAAATAAGTGCACGAGTAAAAATCGTATTTCTCCATAATTCCTTTCAAATTCGTCATGTCGACACGAAACCAGAACCTAAAGGTGCATCTTTCAAATCTGCATCCTATAACATGCCTCATTACAGCAGGGGGTCACCCACCATTTAGCGGTAGAGGGGAAGGGGAGCTAGTGTCAGGTGGGTCAGGCCTGAAATTTTAAATGGGCTTAAATCGTCAATTTTCACCCGATTTACTCCAGATTTGATATGTGACATCTTTGACTGGGTATTCTGTTGTGATTATATGGCAGCACTAAAATGGCTGCCGAGGATGGGTTTGTTGTGCCTTGGCACCGTTTTTTTTTTTTTTTTTTTCATTATTATTATTTCTCCTGATCATTTTATTTAACTCAGCAGAAACTTTTCGAACTATGCCACCGGTAACCCCTTCAGTATTGAAAATCCTCCCTTACTGTAGCCTAATTAGGAGGAAAAAAAAATGTCATGTGAGTGAGGGGGTTAGCAGGATTCTTGAGTATGTGAGTGACACGAGAGTCAAGGGGTATGGTGCTGACGACTGCTTGATCATCTGAGTGTAAAATGTTGAGTGAGTCTGGGAGGCGCATGACAGAGAACTGAGGATTGTTTCTCACACTTAAAAAATAAAATTGTAGAAATTGAGAAAGCAAACAGGAGACATGTATGAGAAAAAAAAAAAAAAAAAGGACCCTTTTTTTAAATGTATCATACTCATGGCATAGACTCCACTGTCTTTTCCCTGAGACCCAGAAGTCCCCTTAAGCCTACGCGCAAAAGATGGCGTCACATACCTTATGTCACCGCTTAGACGCTAATACACACAGTCCATACGAAATAAATGCAAGGGCTATCATTCAACACTGGTGTGATGGTATTAGCGGGAATGTTTTTATGACACGTCGATGGGTCTTGTGGAATATTATAGGGGTCTACTTTAACAAAACTGCAGCAGACTATATCCTACCCCAGCCTGGGATTTATTTTGCCTCCTTCCGATCAGCAACCCAGGTCTTTACTGCTTGGAGGTTTGTGAAGCAGATACAAAAAGTGCTTGATTAGGAAGACAGTGTTGCCAGAGGGAAACATTATGACGGGATAGAAATGTAGTGAGAACATAGAAAGTCAGTATCAAAAGGTGTTCACAACTAAAAGATGGCTGACAGGCGGAAAAAATCATACTTTAAAAATAAGTCAAGAGTAATGAAAAGAAAAATGAAAATAGGTGCAGTTATGCAGAAAGGAACATACTGACTACGGGAGAAGCGAAGCATGCTGTGAAGAGTTGAAGAATGAGAATAATGCTGTTGAGCAGCCGCTGATACAGTATGATAAAAATGTCAGAACAGTGCTGTTAGCTGTTGAAGAGACATACAGTAACGCATGGATGGGCAGTGCTGCTTCAGTGGCGTGGAAAACAATTATACCCCTTTATAAATGCAAAAGAGATCGAAGTAAGTGTAAAAACTATCAAGAAACGCAGTTATATAATGAAGCCATGGTGATTAAGAAGTTAGGATGATTATCAGAAAAGCAAGTTAGTAATGAACTGAGATGTTTCCAGAGTGATGTGTGTGAACTGAACATCTGGCATTAGGTAGATTGTATTGAAAGCATGTGAACAATGCCGTAAGAAGTTTTCAGCATTTGTGTATCTGTAAAAGACTATGATAAGATGAAATGAGTGGGATGAGGATAGTGATACATTTGTTCTAAAGAAAAACTGTTGAATGATGTGGAATTTCCAATATGCTAGCAGACCCTACGAATGGGTAGGAAGATGTTTGGGTGAGTAATTCGGTGTTTGTGGAAAAGGGGGGAGTGGGTTACCAGTGAGAACAAAACAAGTGTGAAGGAAACTTGAATGAAGGTAGTGTGGTATAGTGGAAGTTGATTTATGCACATGATGCCGTGCAGCTTGCTGACTGTGAATTGGACCTTTCCATATTGGTTGAAAAGTTTGGGTAGGTTTTTGACAGGCAGTGACTAAAGGTCGGTGCATGGAAGTGTAAAGAGGTGATTGTTGAAAAAGAAAATTACTCACGGTGTGATGCGCTAAAGAAGATGTGGTGGAAGAATTCAAGTGCTTAGGTGCAATGATAGAAAAGAAAAAGAAGTATACAAAGGAAGTGGAAAATGGTGGCACAAGAAAAAAGTTTGGTGGTGTTGGAAAAGACTTCACACAGAACAAGAAACTGGGTGGAAAATACATAGGACAGCAACTAATTGTTTTATTTCCATCACTAGCACACGGGTATGAGACATTGGTACGGCATGAGTATGACTAGTCTAGAAAGAAAGTAATGGAACTGAGACTTTCGAGAATTGAATATGAAGTGCATCAACTGGGCAGGTGAGAAATATTGCGACCCGCGAAAGATACAGAGTAAGGGATTCTTCTGAGTAAGGAGTAGGTCGAGGAAGAGAGTGTGCTTAATGACAAACAGAGAATGGATAAGACAAGGATAGTGAAACTAACGCATGTGAATGGGACTGAAATAATAAGAGATGCGGAAGGCCTTGGAGAAGATGGGATGGATTTGTAAGTGATGTGTGAGAAGGCGGATAAGATGACGATAAACTGAAGAAATTACGAAAGACCGAAGAGTATGAATGGAAGATGAGTAGAAATGCACGTGACAGAGATCGCATCTCTTTTTCAGTGTAACAGGTGACGTAATACCTCTGTTGAGCAGGTGCTGTAAGAGAAAATTAGGTAAGGACATTAGTGTGGACGATTTCAGTTGTGGACCGGAGCAGAGAATTTTGAATGCCTGCATGGTGAATGAACAGAGATGCAAACCATTTTTCTTGAAAGCTCTGATTATAGTTCTGTTGCTCATGTATATGCTTTTTTTCTTTTTCATGATCCTACAAGATTTATGTATGATAGTAGAAAAAGGTTAGGTTGATGATGATGATGATGATGGTGAATATAGTCCTGCGTGAACTTGTATTTGCCAGTCACAGACTACCCTTTTCTCCAAATTCGTTGGATAATATGCTATCAAAAAAGTAGTCATCAAATCTTGCAAGACAGTGGGCACGTTTGATATACTCACCTACAGCTAGAGTATTATAAGGGGAAAGAAATACAGTATTTTCGGGGAGGGATACTACCGGGGGTCCCCCCACCCTAGAGAAAACCTGGTCCAGGTAGAGGTCTATCAGTACGCAGTTTTTTCTTCATTTAAAAAAAAAAAATGTTAATTCCGGTGTTGCCTCTTCCCAGGGGATTTACTCAAAATCTGATCCAAATGAAGGTCTAGCACCGTGCAAAATTTCGTTTTTCCAAGTAAAAACTTTGGCCTCGCACACCAACGTTGTCCGGGAGCCCCTGGGGCCACCTTCCCATGAAGAGATTACCTTCGAGAGCTTCTCCTTGCCTAAAGCTGACCCGGCTGAAGGCCTACCACTATGTAAAGTTAGGCAAAAATAACTATGGTAGTGTATACCGGAGTTGGCCGAGTCCCTTGGGGGCCCTCCACCCATCCCCCGTGGGGGGCGGCCGTAGGGGATTTCATTTTGCCTATAAACCTACCATAAGAATAGGATCCAGTTCTTCAAATAGGTACATTTCCTCAGCCAAGTGATACAGTCGAAGTCAAATACTGTATGTGGTCGCCCGTAGGGGTAAAAAAAAAAAAAAAAAGCGTTCATCATCAAATGCTGACAGAATAATGAGATGTGAGTTTGCTTATATTCAGTACACTTATTAGTTCTATGGGTGGCACGACATAATACTGAAATAAACTCATGTAATATTTTGTAATATTCAGACAAACGTGGGAAGCAAATCGATATGCATGCGTTGACTAATGGGTCTGTGTGAAGAAGATGCCGACTGAAGCGAGGAGAAAGTTGACTGCTCGTGATCTGTCAGTCACACACACCCTCGACCTCTATACGTGCCTGTCAAGACCACTCAACACCCCAGCGTCACCTACACTCTGCCTCTCTCATCCTGTCTCATCCCTCCCCCTCCTTCTCCTCCTTTCCATCCCCTCTTCTCCACTCCTCCTTTTTCTTCCTTTTCCCCCGTATCCTTTCCCACTCCCTCTCTGCCCTCTCAGTTTTATCTTTCTCCTGCATACCTTCTCCCACTATACCCTCTCCCCACTTCTCCCACTTCCTGTCACCCTTCTCCTCCGCTCCCTCTTCTGTGTCTCCCATTCTTCTCCCCCTCTTCTCCTTCCCCTCCCCTCTCCCCCTTCTCCCTCTTACCCTTGCACTCTCAAGAAAAGTTGATCTGTAAAAGGCTCTATTACTGAATCCATCGATGTTGTCACGAGCCAAGATCCATTTTTACAAACTATCTTGAGCTGAAGTTGGCCATCAGATTGCTTCATAATTTCCTTTCTCTCAAACAGCCACCGAGCACTTCACAACCAAACAGTGGTGAATGATTAAGTGAGGAAATAAAAAAAAACAAAATTTCTGATACAGTAAAAGTACACTGCTCTAAAGATTTGTTTATCCTGCGGAGTGGTTAAGACCCTTGATCAATACGGCTTCGAGCGCCTTACCGTTGCATAGTCAGTGCCAAGAAACAGTCAGGGTCTGTGATCGTTTCCAATACGCCTTCAGTACGATGATAAACCATATTTTTTTTTTTATCGCATCAATTACCAGACGATAATATTCCACTTAACCGAAGGGGTTAATAAAAACTAAATCTAATCCCTCCATCTCTAAAAGCCATTCATACTCTTCGCATGATTGGGCATGGAGGGTGGTGAGGCTCGGGAATTGAGAGCGAAGCAATCTGGTTGGAAGAATTTCGTACGGAGAAGAGTATGGCAAGGTTATGGCACTTCTCTACTTTTCCAGTGAAGTGATAGTTCTCAGACTGGTTCTAGCTGATAGTTGGTATGAAACCCGTTGCGTGGATGTGTATGCCTATGAGGTAGAGTCAGGATTCCGAGGACATGAATAGTGAAAGAGAATGTAGTCCATTCAACTGGGCAAATATTTGATTACTTTCTCTTTTTTTTTTTTTTTTTTTTTTTGACCGTGACTCACCGCATCCAAGGGTGGGAAAAAGAGGTATGAATGGTAATCATCATCATGGTTTCTAAACAAAATTTGTTTCCTCCTAGCAGTACAAATGGGGCCCTGGATATAACACTTGACTATTGCGAATCGAGTTTTAGAGGAAGACTGGTACTTAGCTAAGACTGACTGTACAGTCTGATCCTGGAGCAGTCGATAGGCATAAATCTAAGCCTTCTTTTTTACAAGAAAACGTGGGACATCCCTAGGTGCGGCCCTGTCCGTCAATCTCATTAAACAGTTTTGGAAACTAGATACTTCTCTCTCATAGACTTTAGCGACGTTAGCGATGCCACGCCACATCACGCCATTTCACGCAACACACCATACCACTCTGCCACACCACACCACACAAAATCACCCTCCCACACCACATGAACGGCGTTAACATAAGGGCCCTGAAGCTCCTACACGTGCTTCTTACTTAGACAAGATCTGCTGTAATGAAGGAGTCAGTAAAGGCTTTATCTAACCCTCAAGTTATAAAAACTCTCTTCTGAGCTGAATAAATTCGCCTGGAGGTGGCAAGAATTAAATACTATACAGAATGCGCCATCACATTAAATAAATCAACCGCCTCATGGTCGGGACAAATCCATCACTATGTTCCATCTGACCCTGGACGACCCGATGACAGTCAGACACAGCAGCTTAGTGTTAATGCTGTCGCCACTAACCTTATCATCGTCAGCACAACTCAAGTATTCAGTTTCAGCTAACGCTATCCGATTTCATTCAGCTGAGAGTGAGTCATAGCAGCCTGAATTAATAATGCTGTCACCATTAACTTTCTCATGGTCAGAACAACTCTATTATCCTATTCCAGCCAACACCAGACGATTTAACTGAGAGTGAGCCGCATGAAGTTGACAGGTGATCTGCTGCCTCAGCGGAAACGGGCTCAGTGCCGGCTATGAGAGCAGACTTTATTGATCTATCAAAAGACCTTCCGACATGTCGCAAAAACATCCCAATAATACCAGTACACCAATCGTGTGTGAGACCTCCCTAGCATGAATTCAATATGGACGGTGGGTGTTGGCGCCAAAATGGTGACGTGGAGGTGTGCGGTACGTGGGAAGACTGCTATGCCTCAAGGAACGGGCTGTTAAGCCAATGCCTAGAGTTGGACTCATAAAGGGGAAAAAAAATTGCTCTATTCTTGTTACTTTCAGAAGGTTTTATTTACCTTAGGGGAGTCGTCCTGCAGTGAAGAGGTTTACGAAGGCTGTATACAACCCCTCTGGTTCGAACAGTCACTCCTAACCTGAATAGGGTCGTCTGCAGAGAGCAAGAATGAAATAAAGAACACGTCATCAGAGCAGAAAAGTTAAGATATCATTCAGATATACTGTTCATTTCCATTTATGTTTTATTTCCATTATTCCACAACAGATGTACAAATTCACGTGGGTGAGAGTCGGGCGGGTTCCTGTGAGGCTTTCAGAAGGGAACGGGTTTTATCTGCATAATCCGGATCACTTACCAGTCTTTTGCCACAACACTCACGCCTCACTTCCTTCCTCTTCCACTTTCTTTACAGGACATGCCACTTCTCCAGCCATCATGCATCGTTATCAGTATCACAACACTCACTCACTCACTCACTCCTTGACTCCTCCTTTCCTTCCCACGTCTCTCCTCTTACACGACATGCCACTTTTCCCATCATCATGCTCTCGTCATCAGTGTCACAATACTCATTCACCGCTCACCCACTTTCCTTTTACCCTTATTTAATTATGTATGCACATCTTGGTCATATTCTCTCTTGAAGGTGAAGTCGTTCACTCGAAACTCGACCTAAACAAACGTGCTTTTATATAAACTCGGACTCATACGAACTGGTTTTCCTTATGATATATCAAGGTTGAATGAAATATACTGTTAAAATGAATTACAAATTCAGTGTGGATATACCTACCACATAATAATCGGTTGATTACAAGGCTAACATGGCGATGTAATACCGTATTATCATACGTCAGTAATGGGAAGAAACTTATCCACTTACAGCTTGCCTATGTTCACACCGATAGCACATAAAGGAATTTTGTTGTTCTTGATGTTAATGTTACACTGATGCTTGCTGATGTCGATCTTACATGTACAGTTGCACAGCAACAAGAGTCGCAGTGTAGTGTTTCTTGTCTTGACCCTTTTTGCTGTGACAGACCAAGCACGAAGAGCAATCAATAACGTGTGCCGTAGTGCAGCTATCGTAACGTTTATTGAAGATCTAGGTTAGCGAAACGCTAACTTGCATGTGTGCGTTGAGACCTGTGTTGATACTGATTGGTGTTCATGCAATATAACTGCTTTTCAGGACAGTGCTTATTTGGTCCAGTGGAAATCCATCTATTAAGTTGGCATTTGTCGGCGCACTAAAACCGGTTGTCGAGAACTGCTGGAGACTGGCGGGACAACAGAAGGTAATAAGACCACTCTCAGAGACGCAGTTTATATATATCCACACTGTCACTGAACATGTTCCAGCTATTCATAACTGGCTGTTACTGGCGAAAGGGTGAACAGTTTGTAGGATAACAGTGTATTGTATTTTTATCACCATTTTTGTGTCATAAAGAAGGGAGTTCATATGAGGGTGAGTTTGTAGGGGGGCAAGTTGTATGAGGGGGTCTGGATAAAGTGAGTTTACACAGAGACGTCTTAAACACATCCCCGTCTTCCTTATTTCTGGTCCACCCTCGCACCCGTCACCATTCTAGGCTCTTCTCGCCCCCTCTCTATTCTCTCTCAGCATTAAACGCTTTCCACATCCCTCCATAGATCACCTCAACTCTCACATCACTGTCTCTCGTCTCACATTCTCAGCAGCATCCCACCAACGGCATCCAGTAGTGTTATCTTACTGTCGCGATGTGCTGAAGTTACCGTGATTTTGTAGGGTGAGAGTGTTAGTGTAATTTTTCATAAATTTCTAGTGATTAAAAAAAGGCAAAGTGGATTTTTCTAACTAGCTAATGAGAATCAAGGAAATAGTTAGATTGATACTTACCTTTTTTATGAAAAGTAAGTATCTCGGCTGATATATTAAACACAGTAATGCTTACAACCTTGCACTTCACATGACGTCATGATACTTTGCCTTAAGAAAAAGAAAGAAGAAAAAGAAAACACAGGAGAAGAAGAAATCGATGAAGAAAAAGAAAGAAGTAAAAGAAATAAAGAACAAAAAGAAAGAAGAAAAAGAAAGAAGAAATAGCCAGAAAGAAGAGAAAGAAAAAAGAAAAAGAGGGGAAATAGAAAAAGAAAAGAAAAAGAAGGAAAGAAGAAAAAGAAAAAAAAGGAAGAAAGAAGAAAAAAAAGAGAAAAAGAAAGAACGCTGCATCAAGGCAAAAGTGTGTTTTCAGCTTTCTCCCAATTTTCATAAGGTCAAATAACGATGAGGGTTAAGGCAGTCATTGATGGGGGATACCTGCCCGGCCCCAGCACACCCCGTCATTGCAGCATCTCATCACTTGCTCATCACGTATAATCTTAACCTGGAGGGAGCCATTCCTGTCCCTGAACCCACCATCATTCTCATTTACCTCTTTTGCCGCGTTGGTTTTCCCTCAGGTGAATGAATCG
Organism: Birgus latro; assembly: GCA_018397915.1. NCBI lineage: Eukaryota > Metazoa > Arthropoda > Malacostraca > Decapoda > Coenobitidae > Birgus > Birgus latro. The sequence goes on from JAGKTI010013347.1 coordinate 10,794, forward strand.
TCAGCCATCCAGAATGAGTCCTAAGTTCAAATTACCATTGTGTCTTTTGGCGTATGTACACATGCATTTAATTGCCTTGCCTCATCCTTGAACTAATAGCAACATCACCAACTTTCATCACACACCTCCTGTATTCCGGTTGACGCACAAACATGTCCTCTTGATCTGCGCCGACGGAAGTAAAAACTTAACGTAACCCACAGAGAATGCCTTTTGATTCTGTATTGTTTAGTCTTTTTCTTTTGCCAAGTGCGAGTTGGGTGCACCCACCACCTACTCATTTGATGTAGTGTTTTACGCATATGACTACACATATGACTACACTTTCATGCATTTTTTTATTCTCTCTCTCTCTCTCTCTCTCTCTCTCTCTCTCTCTCTCTCTCTCTCCATTTACTACATTAAATGGTAACCATATTACCAAATAGACGCTTGGCATTCTGGTGAGTTAAGGCACAACATCCGGATGTGGCCCAAAAGAGTTTACACGAGCGGGATGATTGGGATTTATTACTCATATAATGCTGTTAAAGAGAGAGCAACTGATCACTCATGCCTTAAATTTAAGACTAAGTAGCCTAGCCCCGGACCCATGAGTTCCTGCTTGGGCAAGAAAAGATTGGATGATAGGCAGATAGTTTGCACTTGGAAAGAACATATTACATCTCCTGTGTAATTTGCTTCAAAGAGATTAGGTGTGCTAAGCTGACTCCGAACTTTCTTTACCCCTGCTCAGTTGTTGACTTTGTACACGGGTTTTATTCGCCCCTGTGTGGAGGACAACTCTCATGTGTGGGGAGGCTCCCCACATGCAGCTCTTCTCAATAGGGTGGAATCAAAGGCTTTTCGTCTCATTAACTCTCCTCTTCTTACTGATTCCCTTCAACCTGTCTCTTCGCCGCACCGTTGCATCTTTATCCCTTTTCTGTCACTACTTCAACGGTCTCTGTTCCTCTGAGCTGTCTGCTTGCATCCCTCCACCTCTAAGACGGGCACGTTTGCAAAAAACTCTCATCCCTTTTCTGTCCAACTCTCTAATGCAAGAGTTAACCGTTACTCCCAGTCCTTCATTTATGCAACTGGTCAACTCTGGAACTGTCTTCCTCTGTCTGTATTTCCTGCTTCCTATGATCTCCAGTCTTTCAAACGCAGTGTGTCCAGGCATCTCGAAATGAACGGATCTTGAATTTGGCTGTCTTCCATGTTGTTTTTATTTTTTCTTGGAAGGAACGGTGTGCGGGCCCATGGCCTTTGGTTCCTTCTTCCTTGCATAAAACAAAAACAAAAAAATAGATTATTGCTATTGGTGTCTGAACCCTAAGCTTTCAACCTTTCCCGAACGACCTACTCTCCTTTTCCTGCATAACCTCTGATTTCTAGCATCTCGTTATCATCACACTTCTCACTCCATCTCACAGTCTGCCAGATACCACCATTGTCAACCTCCGCTGTACCCACCACCACCAACCTCACACAGTCCTGCAACATTTCTTTGCCCTCCTGGTAACCTCACATTTCCCCTTTCTCTCGAACCACAAGCAACCCCACAACACACCCAGCATTGCCAGTCATATTACATCATAACCAGCCTCACACCACCTCTGCCCTTAATCAGTATACTACCCAGCAAGAAACCTCACATCTCCCTTGTTTACCACATGAAGCAACGCCACATCGCATGCACCCCTAGCATCTTTGCCAGTCAAATTAAAGCACAGCTAACCTCACGCCACCCCTCCCTTTCACCACTCAAATAGCAGTAACCTCACACCACCCCTCCCTTCCCTTCACCACCTCAAACAGTCGCACACCACACGTACCCCTAGCCAACATTACCAGTCAAACCTCACACCACCTCTCCCCCTCACCACCCACTCACCACCCACTATGGCCGCGCTGCCCCTGCCACTTAGCGGCGGGTAAATGACGGGGTGGAGGGTAATGAGCCCGGCACTAGGCCTTCACCTAACAAATGACGTGTGGTTCCCCCCGACCCTCACCACACGCATACCAAGCACCGCCACACCCCGACACCACCTACAGCTACGTCTACTTTACATAGGTACAGTCGGGAATAACAGTTCGCCTACATTTCCATTGCGTCTGCTTCACACTTGGAGCATATCCGTCACTTTATCTTGTGTGCTTACTTTGCACTTAGAGCATGTCCGCACTTTTCTCCCTGACACGTCTATTTTACACTTAGTGCACAGTGGTCTCTCTCCTATCTTGTGCGTTTATTTCACAGTTAGGACATGTCTCACTTTCCTATTTTGAGCGTTTCCTTCACACTTTGGACATGTCTGCCACTTTCCCGCCTAGCGCATCTACATCACACTTAATACAAAGAGGGTCATCTGTGGGTAGAGAATCGTACCAAACCGATCTTAGCTGAGGTGAAATAGGATACGAACTTTTGTCCCCGACAGTGCATCAGATAAAATAAACAGGTAAATAGGAGCACTGGGACTTAGCATAGGCATGTTAGGCGCTCAGAAGAAGTAGATATAAATAGGTACTGAGTATAAGAAGTTACAGGATTACTTAAAAATGAATGAGGTAATAAATGAAAGTTCTGTAGACGACGTAATGATGGAGGTGGATAAAGTATCAAGTATAGGTAAGTAAGGCATTATGTACAGTATATGTCGTTGAGGTACAGAATTCAGTTCATTACAGGGAGTGTATGTGAGGATAATACTCTTAACCTGAATAATTTCCAGGAGCAGACAGCTAATTGTGTACGAGTATAAATGAGAGATTAAAGACGTACTGGTGTCTGAGAAGGAAAGTATGAGTGAGGCGGGTACTGAGGACGAGCAGAGGGTATGTGTGGAGAAAGTAGTGATGGTGCAAGTGGTGGTGGTGGGGGCAGGGCAGGAGAGGCATCCAGGATACACCACTTTATCACAGCCAGGTGACGGGAATAACAAACAACACACACCGCCGCTCACTCCTCAGCTGCAACTAGAAAAAAATGTGTATAGAACATGTACGCATCGGTTGGAAAATAATCATTGTTAACCCAGTACTGTACGAGATAATTGTAGTAGTATAATCCAGCAAACGGATACAGTTTTATTTAGCTGAGTGGAATGATAGTCACCATTAACCTTCTCATGGTCGGGACAGCTCCAGTATCCTATTCCGGTAAACACAAGATTCCCCCCCCCCAGCCAGAATGCGTTACAGGAGCCTGAGGGTGTAAAAATAATCGTTTTTATAAAAGGAAAATAGCATTAACCAATGAACTGTCTTGAGTTGCCTTAGATGAAAGTATAGTTAATCTTGTAGCGTCTGGTCAAATGATTCCTATGTTTACCTCGGCCATTGACAGGGTTCAGGTGTACATCTTTTACATAGTCTTTAAAATTAGAAAAGCTGATCATTATAACCGTCTCAGTACGATGGTTCATTTTTTATTTTATTCACACTACCACCTGACGATCACACGTAACTATTTCTTCAGTTCTAATCTGGAAGGAGATAATGAAGGCTATAAATCCCCTCCAAGTCGAACAGTCGCTCCTGAGATGAATGAAACAGGAGACAGACGAATGATTTTAATGACGTGTTCGCTGACAAGAGGGAAAAATTATTCGTACCTGGAAGAAACCCACCATACAGTCCCACTTATATGTGCATCTAAAGAAAAAATGAATGTTAGAGAAAAATGCGAGGAAGACAGACAGAGAGGTGAGGATGGGAGAAAGGATGAGGAAGGGAAAGAAAGATTAAGAAAGGGAGAACAAGGAGGTGGGGAGGAGACAGAGAGGAAAGGGGAGAGAGGGTAGAGAGGGGAAGGAAAGGATATGGAAAGGAGAAAAGGAAGGTGGAGAGGAAAGGGAAGAAGAGCGGGGAGAGGAAAGGGGAAGAAAAGGACAAGGAGGGGGGTGTTAGAGGATAGTAGTGTGGAGAGTAGTGGGACAAAGGAAAGGAGTGGAGAGGTGAGAGGGTGAGGAGATGACACAGTGAAGAAGCGGAAGAAGTGCCAAGAGAGGAAAGGGTAGGGCTGGGTTGTGAGGGCGGGGAAGGAGGGGGTGGACACAGGGCCTGGGATGTGACTGAGTGGTGGTGTCACTAAGGATGGCAATATGGAGTTGAGGGGTGAGGGCAGGTAAGGGTGAGGGCAGGTGAAGATGAAGGCAGGGTGACGACAGGTGAGGGCTGAGGGCAGGTGAGGGTGAGGGCAGATGAGGAGTGAGGTGGGTGAGGGTGAGGACAGGTGAGGAATGAAGGCAGGTGAGAGTGAGGGCAGATGTGGGGTGAGGTGGGTGAGGGTGAGGACAGGTGAGGACTAAGAGCAAATGAGGGATGGGGGCATGCGCGGAATAGGGACAGGTGGGAGTGAGGGCAGGTGAGGGATGAGGGTGAGGAGTGAGGACAGGTAAGGGGTGAGGGATGAGGGCAGATGAGGAGCGAGGACAGGTAAGGGGTGAGGGATGAGGGCAGATGAGGAGTGAGGACAAATATGTGGGAGAGGCAAATGTCTGGTGAGGAATGAGTGCGTGTCAGATAGTAAAGTTGACTGAGCGATGAGGATGGATGAAAGGTGAGGCAAAGTGTGGAGTAAGGATGATGAAGGACTGGATTACATGGAGAGTGAGAAGTGAAAAATGATTGTATAAGTTGCTTCCGCATTTTGTATGTTTTCATTTGTATGATAATGATTCGATTTCTGTAATGTTTGTTGGTTTGTTTGTTACCGTAACACAGCAAAAACGGCGTAACTTAGAGCAATTTTTGTAAGAGCAAAGTATCGTTAAAATGCTCTAACTTGAATAAACAATTTCCAGTCCAATCGGGCCACCAATTCCCGAGTTATGACTTATTTCTGGCCTTTTGACATCGAGCGGAGGTCACCGAAGGCGGCCATTAAGCGAGTCTTAATAAAAGAAAAAATCCCCACGTGGCAACTTCACTAGGGATTTACGGAGGCCAGTAAGTATTCCAGGGTAAGCGTTTTGATAACGCCAACATTAATGGTTTCGTCGCTCGCAAACATCCTCGCCAAATGCTACAAGTGAAGAAGAAACAGTGAAGTCAAAATAAATCGCTTAGGAAGAGGTGTTACCAAAACTCTAAAAATCTCTTAAATCACTGAAAACACGACATACTAGTATAAATCAGATTTTCGTGCATATAACGCTGCAATTTTTTTTTTCAAATGTACCTTTTTTTTTTTTTTTTGGTTTTGGTAAAGAAACCCGAGCCACGTGAATCAGTATGCCATGCTCACAGCGCTCGAGGTCACCGCTAAGCGCGAAAGTGCGTTCTTGGGGTCGAAGGTCAGATCAGGTCATTATCATACCATTTACATACACACCGCCACACCACAGACCAGGGGCAGGGAGGTGGGGGGGGGGGAGGGGGCAGGAGAAGGGTAGGGGTGATGGAGGAGGGTTAGGCAAGGAGGCAGGGATATGTGAGGTGTGGCAGGGATATGTGAGGTGTGGCAGGGGTTAGGCATGGACAGGGAGTAGGGAGTGGTGATGGAGCGAGCAAGTAGATAAGGGGACATGGAGAAGAGTAGAGACTGCTGAAACAGGAATATGTTAGGTATGGCAAAGGATAGGCAAGGATAGTGGGTATGGAGTGGTAAGGCATGGTAGGGGTAAGGCAAAGACAAGGAGTAGAGTAGGGGGTGGTGCAACAGAGACAGGTAGGCGCAGCAGGGGCTAAACATGGATAGTGAGAAGGGAGTATTGAGGCAGGGACTGTATCAGGATGGCAGGGTTAGGCAATGAGGCAGAGGATACGGTGGGGAGTAATGTATAGGATGATATGTGACACGACTTAAGCCAGAATCGTATGGGGACACAGGACCAGGCAGGTGTTGGAGTTGCAATTATATTCTGTAGAAATTTTCGTAGCAGTGTCGCACGATGTGTGGTTACGATTTTCTCTTAATTTGAAATATAAATTCTCGTAAGTCATTCGTCAAGTGTCCACTGGTTCCTGCCCCTGGATGGTGAGATAGGAAACTTGATACCCAACGGATGAGCCAGAGAGCAGGCGAGTGGTTAGACAGAAAACAGGGGAAGACGAGGCCAAGATGGGCATCAAGTGAGTGGTTAGACAGACAACAATGGATAGTGAGACAAAGACAGACAGTAAGAGTGAAGGTGTCAGTGTAAGGTGGTGAGACAAAGGCTAGCAGTGTCCGATTGAGGGTTGAGGTACAGATTGTGAACAAAGATAGGCAGTAAACACGTGAGCTTGGCAGTACAGTACAGGATGGTGAGGCAAAGACTGGGATCGAGCGAGTGAGGCTGGCATTACAGGTGGCGGGGCAGAGGAAATGGAGGATATGAGGCACAGACTATAAGGTAGAGGTATAGAAACACAACATTCTGACAACATAGTGGGGTAGTTGATTTAAGACTGACGTAGCAGAGACTGTGAGATACGAGGTTATGAGGCAGCCGAAGGGCCTAATGAATAGTGAGGCAGAGACAAGGACAATGTTAGGCAGGATGTTGGTTGAAGGAGAAGGGGAAATGACTGATGGCTGAAATGAAGACAGCACGCGAAGAGGAAGTTTGGCAGGAATGATGAGTTAATGGCGCAACCAAGGACAGCAAGAGTGGGAAAAGGGAGGGTGCAGGGATGGTGAAGTAGGCTGAAGAGGAAGGAACGAAGGATGCAAGGGTATTGAGGCAAGGTGCAGAGATGGTTAACTGGGGTGCAGGGACGATGAGGTGAGGTGTCGAGGAGGTGAGGCCGGGTTAGAGATAGTGCTAAACCCTATGCCCTCCTCTCACATTATTTTGGAGTATAGGATATGGATAGATAGATAGAAAGATAGATAGATAAAATAGATAGATAGATGGTCTATTAAATAAATGTGAATGGATGTGAATAAATGTGAATTACGATAAAACCGTTTGACAGACAGACATACAGACAGAGATACCAATTCTGTTATATATGCCAATATATATATAAAACGCCTGAAGTACGAGGCATCTTCCTCTCAGCTTTCAGTCTGTCCATGAAATACGACCCTCGCAATTTAGGTAAAACCCCGACGAATGTTCCTTCCCCTAAAATTCACTTCTTCGCCATCTAATTCTTCCTGAGTCCCCCTTCTTCCTACACCGCCGCTATCTCAGTTTTCAGCCTACCCACGAAATGCTACAAGTACAATTTTTTACCCTGACACTTATTCTTTACCCTGGAATTCACGTCCTCACCATCTAGTTCTTTGTCCCCGTCTCTACAGCACCTTCGCCCTCCACTTTTTCAGAATACGTCCGTGAGTGAGTTCCGGCGGTGAGGGTTCATGGTAAGCGTAGGGTAATAACAGGTCCCGCCCCAGCCTAACTCCCCCTCCCCCCCAACACACACACACACACACACACACACACACACACACACACACACACCACCTGCCAAAGATGCCTCTAGGTAGGTTAGGGCTCTTTGTCTCATTTGTCTCCCGGGCAGCTTCTAGGAGGCGTCGAGGGGACCACACTAATGATTTATGCTCACAAAAAATCCTTCACTTAAACGAACACCTGCTTTCTCAGGCTGTGGACAGTTTATTTCTTCCATCTGTCTCACGGGTAAACGATATTTTATTTTATATTTAATTCATTCCTCCGTGTATGTCTCTTCTTTCCAAATGCCTTATTACTGCAGGTTTCTTCTTTTCTGTTCAATCCTTTCTTTTCTCACTAACTTTTCCACCCCTTCATATCTGTCTTTCTCACTTTCTATTCCGTCATACCTGCCTTTCCATCTCGTCCTGTCCTTTCATTCTTTCCTGTATTTCTTTACATTACGACATTACTGTCTTTCTCACTCTTCCCTTCCATTACTTCATCCCTGTCTTTCCCTCTCTTCCTCTGCATCCTTGCATTCTCCCCCTCACTCTTTCTTCTATTATATCCCAGTATTCCTTCCTGCCTCTTCCGTTGACCAGCCTTTCATTGCTTCCTATCACTTATTCCTTTCTTTATTCTGTCATATCCGTAGTTCCCTTTCTCTCTTTGCATTCCTTTATTCTACCAGTGTCTCTTTTCACCTTTACATACAGTGCCTCCCCAAAACTAATCACTTGTAATTCCCATTCATTCTTTTTTCCTTTTCTTCTTTTTAAGGCTGACTAAACTCTATGCCACATTACTGTTAGCACTGAGTAAACATTTATCGTAGGTTTCATCATTAACAGGAATCCTTCACTAATCCAGTCACTAAATCATATGCATAGTCGTGTTACGTTGATATTCAACCTCTGGCGGGATACTTGGCCTTTCATTTTCCACAGGGTACACTCACTTCCTTCTCACCTCTGGCCTTCATTTTTTCGTCTATCTTTTTCTCTTCTTTTCAGGCGTGCTCTTTCCAGCTGGTCCTGTTCTTCGTCCTTCATTTGCCACTCATACTGTCCTCTTTAAACCTCAACTGACTCAGGGATCTAACTGTCTTGAACTTAAGTTTTGTATAAGACTGTTCGTTATGCTGTTGTGGCCCTTCTTTCAGCTGCATGCCACCTCACAAGCAGTCATGAGTAAATTTCAGGAAGAGCCAACCTTTTAGTATCCCTCTGGGCGTCTTGAAGGGCCCGGGACGCGGAAGTGCCCGAGCTTAGGCTGCTGTATGCCACATAGTTTAAGCCGTAAAAGACATCCCAACGTCTCCGGCAACGTTTTACAGGATTTTAAAAAAGATGCCAAACCTTCAATTCTCCGGGCAAAGCTTTATCACTGGGCTACCGAGTGAATAATAACTTGAAAAATAAAACGAAACAGTGATTTCCGATGTTTGTCTGGTAGGCTAGAGAAAATTCTTTATTGGAAAGCTGATTAACCATGTAGCGTCGACATAAGCATTAGGTTTTATTAATGTTACCATCAGACATTTTTATATTAGTACTGGGCTATCGTGGTTTAGCCCCTTCACTTCGATTACCTGTTGTATATTCATTCCATTTTTGTGCCAGCAGACAATTTAATCCATCTGTAGTGATATTTATTGATATGGAGGAATTAGAATATTACCTCTCATTAATCCATTTTTTATCCATTTTCTACCAGATCTTTGTCCTAAGTTAATTATAATCGTCTGGAGATGGCAAAATAAACTAAAAAAAACACGTCACGGGACTTTCTCAGCACCTGACCTACTCCTCCACCCCCCTGCCACAGTCCCCCGCACCAGGGTCTTGTTGCTCGTATGTCAGCGGCGGTGGAGGGGTCGTGTCGGCGGGGGCGATACCATCTCGGGGTTCACGCCGACCTCCTTTTGATATTTCATTTTCTGTCACACTTCCACGCCCGTCCGCTTCCCTTTGTACACTGAGAGAGAGATGGAGGGAGTTTAATGTGTTTTGCTGTGGACATTGACTTGACAGTCCGTTCTCAGACGCCCGACAGTTCTCCAATATGCCATTACTTTTCCATGTCACCGATTCGGCGCTAATATCCACCATCCAGACAGAATACATAACAAGGTTCTCTCATTCATGATTGGTGCAAGGGCGTTTGTATGACATGTTAGTGGATCATCTGAATATCAGTAGTTTGTTTTAGCGATATTCAGGTATCAAATTGTTCCCTCTCCCAGCCAGGACTTGAGTCCTGTGAGACAACAGATTAATTCTTTTAACCACCTGATCACCACTTCCTCCCACATGGGGGGAAAGTGCAGAACCTGAGAATGAGGGCCTGGTGTATGTGTTTATATATCTATATCTAGAGAGAGAGAGAGAGAGAGAGAGATAGAGAGAGATAGAGAGAGAGCGAGAGAGAGAGAGAGAGAGAGAGAGAGAGAGCGAGAGAGAGAGAGATGGGGGGAAGGGAGGGAATGAGCAAAAGACATTGGAGATGAGTGAGGGAGATTGAGTGAAACGGGAATAAGGCAAAGCTTTGGAAAGTGGATGAGAGAGATTCAGAGTGTAAGTGGGACAGCTGTAGTTGAGTGACCCCGGTCTGTCTGAACGAACAGACCCAATAACTGCTGGAAATCAAATGCCCCTGCAGGGCATCCCGTGCAGTGAACCGGTGTTCCCTGGCCACAACGAGGCGTGGGGAAGGGTGCAGAGGTTTGGTTCCTGGATGGACGTCGCATTTGCGTCTCTCCACCTAAGTAACAGGGGCAGCATAGTATGCTCCACATCATCGCGTTATTAGGTTATATGGTTACCAACCAGCGTTGTTGTAAATGGTTTCCTCAGTTACAAGAAACCATTATGCTTGGCACTCAGTGTAAAGTCACCTGAAGTTGAAGAAGAGAAGATGAGAGAAACAGAAAAAGAATGATAAAGGTGAAGGAAGAAGTAGGCAGCTGTACATCAAGTGAGCGGATGATGGTGGCCACCACTTACCAACAAGTGGAACAGTAAATGAGAGTGTGGGAGTGAGGCGAAAATTTTGAGAGAGAGAGAGAGAGAGAGAGAGAGAGAGAGAGAGAGAGAGAGAGAGAGAGAGAGAGAGAGAGAGAGAGAGAGAGAGAGAGAGAGAGAGAGAAGGAGGAGAGAGAGAGAGAGAGAGAGAGAGATTCTATGAAATAACTGAAGGAAGACAGAATTTACGAGAGTCAGAGACTAAAATCAAGTAAGGTGAGGAGGTATGACAGATTTACGGAGTGGGAAGACCGAGATTGTGACAATAAGAATGAGAGGGACTGAGGGAGTAAGTGGGAGATGAGGGACTGAGCGTGAGGTAGGGTGGCTAGGATAAAGTAATGACAATTGAAGTTGAGCTGAAGGCGAGCTAAACAGGAGGAGGAGGTGGAGTGGCCGAGAGGAGGACAGTGAGGAATAAGGTAGGTGAAATTAGACCAAGATGAGCGAAATGGTAAATAATGGCGGATGGGAAGGAACAGACAGGGCTAACGGACTGAACACTAATTCCTTCAGGCAGCAAACGTTGTATATATTCTTGCTATCTCCTGACGATTTCGCTGGAGATTTTTTGGACAGCAGGTTTTAGGTATGGCCTTCATTAACCACTGTGGTAAATAATGCCATCCTGAGGTAACAAGAATTAACTTTTAAAAATCTCCATTGCGAAAGAATTTAATGAAGACGGAGGATGAAGGCAGTGGACGATATAAAAATGCAGATCGACTTAACAGACTGAGAGGGCGGAATCAGAGCAGGTGGAAAATGGATTAAAGTGAGAGAGTGGGTGGAGGTGTGATGTGGAGGGTGGAGGTGGCAGGCGGTGGTACAGATTCGCCTCGCCTCACTGCACATCACCTCACACTGCCTCACTTTCCTTGCCCTTGTCTGTCACGTCTCTGCCTGGCCCGCCCCACAACCTCGCTGCCTTCACTTTGCCTCATTCCTTGACCCCTGCAATACGATGACGACTTTTTAAACTTAATTCTTCCTCTCTCCTGGTAATTACATTGAACTTAGGAGAAACTGTCAACCTGGTATTGTTAGATACAGCCTTCACTAATCTCTTCACACCTGAGGGTCATCCTGAGATATATAAATTCGCCTGATAACGTCAAGAATGCAGTTTAAGTTCCGTTTTTTTTTTTTTTGGCTGAGAGGGTAAATGTTCACCGGGTTTTCTAATTTCCAAAATATTTTATCATACTATCTCCTTTATTTCATTTTATTACTCTTCCCGTTAAATCCCATGTAAACAATATCATCTAGTCTCCCCTTCCACTTATTCTTAATACTCAGTTACCAGTTCAAGATTTACCATATTTAACTCACTCACTGCCACGTCTCTATTTATATCCTGGTTTCGTTTCCTTCTTTAAATTAAAACCTGTTATTCTCGTATCTCTTTCATATCCCAGACAATATTGCTGATTACTGACATCTTATATCTTCATCTCACCAGTTACATCGTTATCTGACAGCTACATTTTCAGTTATATAATTATCCCTCTCCTTGTCATCTCTCTTCCATCATCGTACATTTCTTTTCCGTATCTAGTAACATCACCGCTGTCAAATCACAAGCTTCCTGTTTGGTGTTCACAAATATTATCTAAGTTATAGTAGAACAAAGAACAAAGGAAGAGCAACGGAGAAGAAACCAGGATAAAAAAAAGAAAGGAAAATTCAAAAGTAGATGTGTATGAAGAAGGGGATGAATGAGAGTAAGCGACATTTTAAGGAATTTAAGTACTGAGGGTTAGGAAGTAAGGACCACAATGAGAGTCAAAGAAAGAAGGAAGGAAGGAAGGAAAAAACAACAGAAAAGAAGGGATTGGGGAAAAAAATGAAAAAGGATGGAGGGACACAGAACCATTATACTCGCTCTAACTTTATCATCTTTATCTCACACTTTGTCTCCCTCATTCAGCTCACACTCTCCCACTCTTCCTGTCTCACCTCCCTCATTCCGCGTTCCTCCTTCCTCAGTCACCTCTCTCTCTCTCTCTCTCTCTCTCTCTCTCTCTCTCTCTCTCT
>JAGKTI010013348.1:0-12583 GCA_018397915.1 Birgus latro
CTTACCTTACCTTACCTTACCTTACCTTACCTTACCTTACCTTACCTAATTGCATCTTTACAGGAATGAGTCAAACTCATACTGTCCTGTTTATTAAACCATTTCTATCATCATCATTACCATTATTGAATCATGTGTTGTTCCATGAGGAGCATAGGAGTCTGGGACTAGGCAAATCGGTCCTTACATTTAAGATAGGAGTGACCAGCCCCACTCAGCCCTGAGTGGCATTATGTGAGCAATAACCCTAGCCACCCCTTGAATATAAACCTGCACCATCTCAGTCCAATTTGGAGTGCTTTAAGTCCCCAGTAAATGACGAGGCACCATAATTTGGTTATATGGTTACCACCCAACGAAGTTTTGGCACACACTGTTTCATTCAGCAGTGCCTTCCACTGATCAGTTGCCCTATTTGGGAAACCAAATTTCCTTACTCCTCTGTCACCTCTCTTTTTATGCAGTCTTTTGCAGTGTCCTTTTGCTGATGCTTCCCCATAGGTTAAATACTCATTTATGTCTATTTTCTCTTTCCCTGTGATGCATTTATATAGCATAATCATGTCTCCTCTTTTCCTTCTCTCATGCAATGTTGGTAGGTTCAGTTTTTCTATCTTTCTTCATAGCTATTCCCTTAAACCCATCTTGTAGCAGCCCATTGTATGTTTTCAGTCTTATCTATGTGTCTTTTGAGATGTAGATTACAGACTACTGATGCATACTCCAGGGTTGGTCTGATGAATAATGTTATCTTTCTCTGCATGGCTTCATTTGTTTATGTGAATGTTATTCTCATATTAGCAAACAGTGTATATGAGGGAGGGGGGAGTGAGTTGGGGGGAGGGCAGTCAAATGGTGGGTGACAGAGTGACCTGGAGGCATTTTGTCTGGGGCCATCCTTTGTAGGATTAGGGCATTGGGCTATAGATAGGTAGATGGGTAGTATATATTGTCCGTACCTTCTTATTTATGTGGTCTTCCGGAGATAGTCCGTTATTGATAATCACTCCTAGGTCCTTCTCCTTTTCTGATGTGTGTAGGGTTGAACTTCGTAGCCTGTAATCCCAGTCTGGTCTTTTTCCACTTTTACCAAACTTAATTATCTGCCATTTTTCCACACTGAATTCCATTTGACATTTATTGCTCCATTCATGAAGCTTATTCAGTCATTCTTGTAGCTCTCTGCAAGAGTCTGTGTTTGTAATTCTCCTTTCTGTTTTTGCATCATCAGCAAGCATATTTAGATAGCTTCCATTTCCATGTCCATGTGTGTGTGTGTGTATGTGTGTGTGTAGTATGTGTGTTTGTGTGTGTGTTTATGTATGTATCCTCTGTGGGGTGACATAGGATTGGATGATGGATGGATGAGTATATGTGTGTGTGTATGTGTGTGCATGCATGCATGCATGCATGCATGTATGTGATGGTCATACTTATGGCTTATCCTGACAGCCTAACATGTATGTGATTCAGGGCGACATAGCAGAAGGTCTGGTGCGGATGCTGTGGCAGGTGTTGATGCTGCGGCCAGGCCCCCCCTCCCCTGCTACTCCTGACCCACAGGACACTGCATCAGTGGTACTTGCTCTGAGGACTCTTGGCTCTTTTGACTTCGAGGGCACAGGCCAGTATCTTCACATGGGTTACCATAACTCCTTCCTAAGTACTGTCAGGCAATTTTGTTCACTTAGGAGAGACTTTTCACAGTAAGTCAGGAAACACTTTCCTATTCCATCCTCTCCCACTCACCCAAGCTCCTCCCATTCTTGTCCATCTCTCTAAGCATGCTGCGAAGATTTTCAGAAAATCAGCAGTATCACGTGGTCATTTTTGACAGTCATGATTATGACTAACTTGCTTCTTTTTGTTAGTGTGTATCCTCATAGATGATCCACACATAGATGACAATGGCCCCAAACTTGTAATACTGTAAAAAAAAAATGAGGAAGTTATGACAGGTACAGCACACCCCCATTATCTGATCCCCCATAATCAATCAATCGCAATAACGTTAGGAACCATCTCCCTGTGTTTAACCCCTTAACCGTGGGTCGTCACTTCCATGACGGTCGGGTGCAATGGATCATACCGCGGGGCGTCACTTTTGTGATTTTGTGTTGTTTTGAATTCACCCTGGCTTTCAGGTGGTGACTTGTATCATCTATCAGCACTGCCAATGTCCAACAATAGTCAGAGCTGCTAATGTCATCAGTACTCCCATCCATTTTTGACAATTTAGCCATTTTCCCCCAATCTAGACTCCCCTCCCTACCTCCCCTCCATTACTCTCTTGTGTCGTCTGCTCAGCCACTTTGTGCCACGTAAATCTTCCCCGTATTTTTCCACTGATTTCAACCATTGAAATGAGCCCTATACCCTATTCTTATACAAAATAATATATACAGTATATAAAGAAAATAAGGTAATTGATAGTGCCATACACTTGGAATTGGCTAATTATCACTTGGCAACATCCAACCTGCACTCTTTCGCTAATTTCCCCTGCTTTTTTTCCCCGTGAAATATGCTGTATGAGCTATTCTCATAATATAAATGTATATAAGAAAGGAAGGGAGAAGCCTGAGTGATATTTATATTCACCTGGAACTACCTAATTTATTATGTATTGTCTAGATTTCTTACGACTTATTTCTTAGCATGTACATTAGCAGCTGACATTTTCAACTCTTGGTTACCGAGATGCATACATCTCAGTTCACTCTCGTCCTTCAAGCTGGAGGCACGTCGCAGGCGCGCCTCCTCCGTTTCTGCCGCTTTTGCACCCAATATAAAAGGCCCTGTGACCTCTACCCCTACTAAACATCGTATGGGAAGTGGTAAAGGACTGTAGATATATAAAAGTGTAATAAAGTACTAGAAATAATAAAGTGTGAGTGTGTATATGAATAAGAAATGACAATAAGAGTGGCGAATTAGCGCGAGTGGGAGGCTCGTATGCGCTTATATTTTATATTGCTTTCACAGTGTTTTTTTTTTAAGTATGGATTCCAAACTCCTTGGAAATCATTGAATAGTGTTTCTAGTGTTAATATCTGGCAGTGGTATTCATATTACGGGAAGTCGGGAAGTGTAAAGTGGAGACTTAGTTACCCACAAGTCCTACGGTAGTTGATGAGTGCTAAAAAAACATCCCGGGAGAATGCTGAAGGTATGTGCCATATGCATATATAATTATAATGTTCTAGGACTAATAACTGATTTTTGGCAAATATTTTTAAAAAGTCAGTCGGAGCGCGGATTTGCCCCGCGGGATGGACACGGCACGCCTCCAACGACCCCGCGGTTTAAGGGTTAAGGCACGCTTCCGCTGTAATGAAGAAGTTGGCGGATGAAAAGCCCACCATGCTCACCGACACATATGTGAGGCAACTGTCACCGTTTGGAGCCAAGATGGCCATCAGTGTCTGCATGTGCAGAAACCTGTTCCGACACATCTTTGCAAGTGCCATAGCTCCCACCACTCCTTCCAATTGTTGGGCTGCTCTGTTCTGCACTCGCTGTCTCTCTCTCACATCTCGCAGTAGTGGTCGCATCTCCTGTGTTAATTGCATTGAATTGTTCTCTCACTCCTCTGCATAATATCACAGATCCCCAGAAACTGTTTGTATGTAGTGCTAGTGATCAAAAGAGGTGCTGTTTGTACTTTAAAGTGTTTTTGTGTGTGTGTGTGTGTGTGAAATAATTGAAAGTCTGTGATAATGTGTGGCCAAGGTGCTACCCAAAGTAGAAAGCATGATGCTCAGGGTGCTACCCCCAGCAAAGGGAAGATGAAGTGCCCAAGGAAAAGCTCTCCTTTACCTAATGTGAGTGTTCCTGAGGATGACAAATTAATAACTAGGGACACCACCTGTCCCCCAGCCTCGGGGGGGACCCACGATGACATCTTAGCCAAGACCTGACACCAGAGGAAACATTCACAAGCTGAGGAGTTGCCAGTGATCACTGGGTAATTTAATTAGGAACTCAGTCATCTCTTCCCGGCTCACACAGGCACATAGTTTCTAAAATCCTTTCAATGATATTTGGTGATGAGCAGCACGTAAATTTGGTGGTCGGTAGGGGTGCTCACTAGCCACTCACTCTATGTAGTGTTGCATTCGAGTGGCTTCCCTTTCTTCTCTTCCTTCCCTCTATCCATCCGTCCTCTTATGTCATTCTTTTCCTCATTCTTTCCTCTTCCTTCTGTCTTCAGGTTGCTCTACACTGAGTGACAGGCCAAATAGTTTCCTGTACACCAGGAAACCATTTACTGTGGTGGGTGGTAACCATATAACCGAACTATGGTGCCTGGTGGTCTAGTGGGTAATTAAAGTGCTCCAACTGGATTGAGCCTGTAGTGTGGGAGCCAGCTTCGGGAATCTGTCATTTCATTTCACCCCTAAAGGGGAAAAGGTTTAGCACTTGTATATGGAAGGGGCTTGTCTGTGGAGTATTTTAAGACTAGCTGTAAGCGTCCACAGTGGCAGCAAGGTACTGTAATTCGCTAGTCTCTGAAGGTGCCTCCCGTGAGTCCCGTCCACCATGCTTCTCGTATCCACCAAGTTTATATTTTCCAGGAACAAAGTAAGAGACCAATTTGACCATTACTTGTGCATAGCATATTCCTTGGAAATATATCCAAGTCATCTAAATTACATTTTTTAGGTTTCTTAACAATATTTGTCTGATTTTTATACCTAGATACAGTGCAAAAACCATTACACACACCCATGTGCTATGGGCATTGTACAATATAGTGTCTCCAGAAAATACAGGGTGAATGCATATAAAACCTAAACCATTTTGTATCTTTTCCTGTAACAAGTTAGTCTTCATCAGAGTCACTGTCAGTATCCATTTTGGATTCTGCCATTCCTACCCTGTACCTTTACAGGCATTTGTGCATGGTAGGTGATGCTTGGTGCACTTGCAGTTTCTGGAGCATCCCTTTGTGCACCCGAATCTGATGACTCAAGCAGGGTGTTGGGTGCCACAGGCTGGCTCATCAGTGTTGGAGATATTTCTCCATTGGCTCTTGTACACCAGGAAACCATTTACTCTGTTTGGCAGTAACCATATAACCAAATCATAGCACCGGGTGGTTTACTGGATAATTAAGGTACTCCAGTCAGATTGAGTCTGTGTAGGTTTATATCCAAGGGATGGTTGGGGTTTATTGCACGCGTAATGTCACTGAGAGATGAGTGATGTGGTCACTTTCATATGTAAGGACCAACTTGCCTAGCCCCGGGCTCCTACGCTCCTAATGGGGTGGCATAGGATTGGATGATGGATGGATGGCTACCTGCCACTCATGACCATCAGGTGAAGTGATGATTGATTTGGCTTTCAAGGCCTGCTTCCAAATGAAGCACTGATATGCTGCCCATTTATGTGGAGTTACAGGCTGACCTTTGTGGGGGGCATGTCATCATTCTTTGCCTGCTTCTTGGAGAATAGACTCTTCATCTTTTTCCCATAGTGTGCTCTAACAAAATGGTCAGCTGCCTCCGGGACTTTTTCTGTAACCTCAATATCATCTTCAAGACCCCAGATAGCCTGGAACTGCTCCGATTCCTCTGAAAGGGTTTGCCAGGCATTGACTTTTCCCCTTTCCCTTGAAGCTGCTGACTGAGTCACAGCCTGTGAGTGCATGGAAACTAGGAAGAAGCATGCACAGCTGTTGACCTGGCAACTTCATTGACAGGGATGTATCGAGCTTTCTCTCTGACTCCAGTCCTAAACCATAGCTCTAATTCTATGGCTCTGCAGAAGTGGACACACAAGATGGCATCATCTGTGTCCGGGGACCATACCACAACTCTCGGGAAAGAGGAGGCAGTATGGACAACATGCAGCAGCAGTCGCATTTGGAGAAGTTAGTTATGAGCCATTGAGGTATGCTGCTTGTGGAGAATGATATTAAGTCCTCTTGTAGCTCACTCTCAGTGGATGAATTTGTTGGCCTACTTGAAAATTCTGACTGTGTGTTGTTGACCATTCTGCACAGCTGCTGCAAGTGCCTGTAGATATACAGTCATATTACCCACTATTACTTTTTTGGACTAATAAGCTAGGATATTTTTAACCAATAGTAATAACAGACATGTACCACACCTACAGACCACCTGCACCAAGAAACCAAAGTCCTCAAAGTCAAGGATCATCTAGACATGAGAGTGGCACAAATACTTGCCGCTGCCTCCACAAACCCACACCATCCACTACACCACATGGCAGCACATCCACAAACACCAAGGAACATCAAAACAACACCCAGCACACGATATCACACACAAATACTGTCATCTCTACCCCCTCCCCCACCTCAAACCAGCTTCCAGAAGCATATCCATACTCAGATCACTCACTGCTCCATTCAGTCACTCAGAGACAATACACAGCTGCATGCACGGCCTCCTGATATCCACCTTTCTGAATCCTACCTCCCTCGAGAGGACAGGGTCCACTTGGCCAGGATGAGATGTGGGCATCACCCATCCCTCTTGAGTTATCAGAAGAGGCTGGATGACTCTGTTGCTGATTCCTGTCCAGGATGAAACACAGCACCCCATACAATTAAGCACATTATGGAAGACTGCATTGCACACAATCACCTGAACCAACAACACAACAAACACTCCTTGAGAGCTCTGTGGGAAGACCCGGTCTTGGCCGTGGCCCTCCATAGGGACTCGGGGCTGTTTGGCCAGACTGGCTAGGGAACAACAACAACAACTACTACTACTCCTACAGACATGTACAGCATGCCAGCTCCTCAAGGTTGCATAGTCTGCAGATAATAATGATAAAAGGTCTCCTTTATCAAACAAAATAGCAATGATAAGGTAATGGTACACCATGGAGCAACAGTGATGACAACAGAGATGCGCTCAGTGGTTGTTGCACTCTGTCTTAGTGTTAAAGTGAGACAGATATTGTTAAGAAACCTCAAAAATGTAATTTAGTTGACCTAAATACATTACCGAGGAATAGGCTAAACACTTGTAATGGCCAAATTGGTCTCCTACTGTGTTCCTGCATACTATAAATTTGGTGGATGCGAGAAGCAAGGCGGCCTGGCCACCTGGGGAGTACCTTCAGAGATTGGTGAATTACAGTACCTTTTTGCCACTGGGATGTTTACACCCGGTCTTAAAATACTCCACAGACACTCCCCTTCCATATACAAGCGTCAAACCTTTTCCCCTTTAGGGGTGAAACGAACAAAAAAAATAGGCCTCTTTTCAAACTTGGCTCCCAGACTACTGTGTTGGTTTATATGCAAGGAGTTGTTGTTTATTGCTTACGTAATGCCACTCAGGGATGAGTGAGGCTGGTCAGTCTCGTCTTAAATGTAAGGAATAACTTGTCTAGCCCCAGGCTCCTTTGCTTCTCATGGTGTAGGCATACCGGTAACACAATACTATATGTATCTACGGTATGTAACTATATAGATATAGGTCACAGTACAGTATGCAAAACAAGTAGTTATGTCTGAAGTTCCCAGGAAGAAACAGCTACACATCCTTTAGCCTAGACTAACCAAGATTACCAAACACCTCTGATCATGTGCCGGAAACATGATCAACACACACACACACACACACACACACTTTAGCTAGAAACTAGAGAGGGATATAAGTCCTAAATCACATGTAGGAAGGTTAGAGAAGAGAGAGAGAGCCAGAGAGAAGCGGTTAGAGAGAGAGTCAGAGGATACGATCCAGGACAGAAGGCAGGAGATAGGGCCATGTAGGAGGTTTTGCCGTCACACTACGTTAAGCTTTCAATCACGCCTCGATATAACTGTGTACAACAAACTCCGTAACCCAGGACTGCTCTGTAACTCACCTCGCTTATGATATCCAGAGGGAGAAGGTGAGAAAGAGAGAGAGACCTACCTATTCACTGTAGTCGACTACACACCATTTTACTAAGCAGCGGCAAGTTTGAGCCATACGACGCCTCACGACTTCATACTGGCGGTGCTTCAATGATCTACAACCAACCTCCCTATCTCTCTGTGTCTGTCTATGGCGACGCTCATTGATATTGGCAGCAGCAGTGAACAACAGTAAACTACGATAAACTACGCTCATCAATAATGGGGCAACACAGGATTAGATGATGGATATATGTATGTAGTGCATAAATTTTTTAGTATTGTAATCGTTGTTTATTATACCAGTTTTCTGTATATGAGTTACCAAAGTGAAATACTGTAGAACAGTTAATAGAATGTATAAAATAACAAGTGGTCTGTTAGCATTCATCACATGTTTATTTTGTAATGCTTATCATTTACTTATCGAAGAGATTAATGTTTCATCTGGCAAGTCGTTATCTATCTATCTATTGCCAGACACCATAATCCCGTAAGGGGTGGCCATTTGACTTTGAGTTATTTTTTTTTTACGGGGAGGGGCACTAACCCTCCACCAACCCACTTGTTGACACGTAGGGAGCACGTATGGTTTGGTTATATGGTTACCACCCAGCATTGTAAATGGTTTCTTGGCTTACAGGAAACCATTTGGCTTGTCACTCAATGTAATGCCACCTGTAAAGGAAAGAAAAGAAGTAAGAAGTGACAGGAAATATAGGAGAAATAGGAAGAAAGGAGGGTAGGCACAGAAAAAGAATGATAAAGGCTAAGGAAGAAGTAGGCAGCACTACAAGTGAGTGGATGATGGTCGCCACCACCTACCACTATCATCTGGCAAGTGCTGAAGAGAATGTACTGACAATTAGTTATAAAAAAATCATAATTTATGAAGCTGAAATCATGCAAAGATGAAACTGCCAACTGAAATCACAAGTACTGATGTTTCCAGGGAGACAGCAACAAAACTTTATGAGAGCGTGTACATATGATCTTCATCTGATCCCTATAAATATATTGCAGCCAAATTACTATTTGTTAGTATTACTGTATGTATATAAGCATTTATGTCTGAAAATTTTATTTGAAATTATATTTTAAAACATACCTGAGAATGTGAATAATCACTTTTAAGCTACGAACAATATTTGTCCCAAGGTTTAGATGGTAGATTAGTTTAACGTAGTGATTCCCTTCATCTTTGGCATACTGAAGCATCTTTTCCACATTAAGAGTACAGTAAATATGTTCACAAAATTATACATATAAACAAAATGAAAAAGGAAACACATACAAAATAGTAGTCATGAATGTTATGAGAGTAAATGATAGGATATTAGTAGTGAAAATTTTGATCGGGCAGAAAATTATTTCAGTTATATCGGCATATGCTCCACAGGTAGGACTGGATGACGCAGAGAAGAATAGATTTTTGGATGATTTAATACATGTAGTAAGTGGTATGGGTGATGATGAGGTAGTGGTTCTGGGAGGGGATTTAAATGGTCATGTGGTTATGAAGGAGTCCATGGAGGATGTGCATATGGTGTGAGGAATGCGAAAGGGGAAAGAATACTCGAGTTTGGGGAGACTATGGACATGATTGTGTGCAACACACATTTTAGGAAAAGAATGAGCCAGTTGATTACGTACGAGTCCAGGGGAAATAGTAGTCAGATAGATTATTTACTGGTCAGGAGGGTTGATAGGAGATTAGTGAGGGATGTTAAAGTTATAGAAAGCGAGGAGTGTGTGCAGCAGCACAAACTGTTGATTTGTGACATGGTGCTTAAGGAACAAGTGATGAGAAGGAGGACATATGTACCTAGGAGGAAAATATGGAAGCTGGGAAACCAATCAGTAAGGGATGCCTTTTATAGTGAGATGAGGAGAGTGGTGGCTGAACAGGAAGCCATAGATAGAGGCGTTAATGAACAGTATAGAGCCCTTAAGAACAACCTCTTGAGAGTTACCGATGCAATATGCGGTTGGACAAGAGGCCCACCAAGACATAAAGTAACTTGGTGGTGGGATGAGGGTGCTGCAGTTAAGGAAAGAAGGCTTTTCCGGTAATGGAAGAAGGATGTAACAGGGAGGAGTACTTGGCTGCCAAGTGCAGGGCTAGAAAAGAGGTATACAGGGCGAAGTCTGAGTCACAGAGACTTTTACTTGATAATCTAAATCATGGAGAAAGGAAAAAATATGATTTTTAGGGTGGCAAATCAGGTGAAGAGGGATAATCGGGACATTGTAGGTGAGCAGTGTGTGAAGAATGATGATGGAAGGGTAGTGGTGAACAGTGAGGATATTAAAGATGCATGGAGAGAGCATTATAGCCGATTGTTGAATGAGGAGTTTGATTGGGATAGAGAAGGTTTGGAGCCAGCTGATCCAGTGTTTGGCCCTTGGCCTTTGCTTGACGCTTCTACTGTGAGTCAGGCAATAGGCAGGATGCGGGTGGGGAAGGCGGCAGGTGTGTCTGGGTTGACTGCCGAAATGTTGAAGGCCTTAGGAGATACTGGGGTGAGGTTAGTCACTGACCTGATAAATATGATTATATATGAGTGTGTTGTCCCAGATGATTGGCTGAAGAGTGTAATTGTAAATGTGTACAAAGGAAAGGGTGATGCCCTGGAAAGGGGAAATTACAGAGGTATATACCTCTTAGATCAGATAATGAAAGTAATGGAGAGAGTTCTAGAAGGTATGATTAGAGAAAGAGTGAATATCGATGAGATGCAGTTTGGGTTTATGCCAGGCAGGGGGACCACTGATGCCATATTCATTGTTCGATAGCTTCAGGAAAAATATATTGGAAAGAAAAGGGAATTGTATTTTGTTTTTGTTGATTTGGAAAAGGCCTTTGACAGAGTCCCTAGAGAGGTGGTGAAGTGAGCAATGAGAAAGCTAGGGTTGGAAGAGTGGCTGGTTAGGGTGGATATGGCCATGTACATGGGTGCTTGCATCCAGGTAAGAGTGAATGGAGCTTTGAGTGATGAGTTTTCCATGAATGTTGGTGTGCATCAGGGGTCAGTTTTGAGTCCCTTGTTGTTTATCATGGTGCTTGAAGCCCTCTCACGTGACTTCAGAGATGGACTCCCATGGGAGATGTTGTATGCTGAAGATTTGGTGTTGATTGCAGAGAATGAAAAGGGACGGAGGAAAGATTTAAGAAGTGGAGAGATGGTATGGAATACAAGGGCTTAAGGGTAAATGCAGATAAAACAAAAGTGATGATATCTAGGGTTGGTGGTGGTACAATCAGAGGAGAGGGAGAGTGGCCATTTGCAGTTTGCCACAAGAGTGTGGGAAGTAATTCCATCTTGTGTAGTGTTTGTGATAAATGGGTGCACAAGAGATGTAGTGGTATTAGAGGTAGACAGCGAGATGATGCTGATTTCATGTGTGCAGCGTGTCGGGGAGAGCAGGTGGAGATTGTTAGGCGTGTTAGGGTTGAACTTGCAGATGAGTCTCTTGAGTGTGTGGAGGAGCTTCGTTATTTGGGAGACATGTCATGTGCCAGAGGTGGGGCTGGAGTTAGCTCGGTTGCTAGGGTGAGAAGTGGTTGGAAGAAGTTCAGGGAGCTGTTGCCTCTCCTGACATTGAGAGGACTCTCGTTACGTGCTAAGGGGTCTTTGTATGCAGCATGTGTTAGGAGTGTGATGCTGTATGGTAGTGAGACCTGGGCAGTAAAGGAAGAGGATATTCGCAGGTTTAAACATACAGAAATGACAATGATTAGGTGGATGTGCAGTGCGTCCCTGCGTGCAAGGCCTGGGGGGGCTGGGTTTACGATGGAAGAGTTGAGAGGTAGGATGGGACTGGAGTGTATTGGTTTTGTGATGAGGAGAGGTAGGCTGAGGTGGTTTGGACATGTGGAGAGGATGGGGGATGATAATTGGGTACAGAGGGTGAGAGGTGTTAGTATTGGGGGAGGGGTTAGGAGGGGTAGACTGAGAAAGACATGGGACGAGGTCATTAAGTGTGACTTAAGGGTTAAGGGACTGAATAGGGAGGCTGCCAGGGATCGAGCAGTGTAGAGAGCTGCCATTAGGTGACCAAGGCGGACGCATGTAAGCATGTTGGAGCCTTCAAAAACGAAACGAAACGAAATGAAATTATCAGGTGAGAATTGGTAGGGAGTAGATTGTAGCACCAGTCGAGCAGGGCAGTACTCCCAAGGTGGATGGAAAGGTAATGACAGGGAGAGCTGGAGCTCCCATTGCATCAGCCCTTGGGACTAGTTCCAGACCATCCCCCTTTGCTGTACTTTTTCATTGTTTCAGTAACACAGAGGGTAGGCCAGCATACTCTCCAATACCAATACAAGTTTCTCTAACTGTGAACACCAAACTTCATGCACAATTCACAGTACTCTTCCTATTGAAAATTAAATTTAAAAAATGGCGTCATTGTACCAAGCCTCGGAGTCCAAGGGGGTGGGGGTGGGGGCAATTATGGACCATAAATGCCCTCACCATCCGCCCCTCTCCCAGTGACGACTCGGCGTGTTGCCTGGAACTGCTGTCTGGCCCCCTTCTTCATTTCTGCGTCATTCGCCGCCTTTCCTCTAATTTTCTCTCTTTTGAGCACCAGCTCTCTTCCTCTAAACCTCACCTTCTCTTCTTAACCCCTACACCGCGGGTCGTCGCTTTTGTGACGGTCGGGTGCAATGGATCATACCGCGGGGCGTCACTT
>JAGKTI010013348.1:12999-23175 GCA_018397915.1 Birgus latro
CCTCTTTTGCGCCAGTTATAAAAGCCCTGTGACCTCTACCCCTACTAAACATCGTGTGGGAAGCGGTAAAGGACTGTAGATATATACAAGTGTAATAAAGTACTAGAAATAATAAAGTGTGAGTGCATATATGAGCAAGAAATGACAGAACACCAGTGGTGAATTAGCGGGAGTGGGAGGCTTGTACGCGCTCGTATTTTACATTGTTTTTAGTTTTTTTTTTTAGTATGGATTCCAAACTACTTGGAAATCATTGAATAGTGTTTCTAGTGATAATATCTGGCGGTGGTATTCAGATTAGGGGATGTTGGGAAGTGTAAAGTGGAGACTTAGTTACCCAACTTCAGAAGTCTCCACAAGTCCTATGGTAGTCGACGAGTGCTAAAGAAATATCCCAGGAGAAAGCTAAAGGTATGTGACATATGCATATTTAATTATGATATTCTAGGACTAATAATTGTTTTTTGGCAAATATTTTTAAAAAGTCAGTCGGAGCGCGAATATCCCCGCGGGAATGGCACGGAAAACCTCCGACAACCCCGTGGTGTAGGGGTTAACCGAGACTCAGCTGTCTGAGGCAACTGATAGCAAATCCTTCTCAGTATCCTCCTGCTTTCTCTATACTCATTTCAAAGCCAAAGGTAGCTGTTGTGTATGTGTACGCAACGACTTTGCTCTCATGTTCCCGAACTTGATTCATCTGAATTATCTTCTCTCTGGCATCGGCTTTCCTGTCATTCTCAGACTAAATATGTATGTGCTGTTTACTTATCCCCTAATTCTACCATGAAAAATTCTTCGACTATCTTACTTCAACAATGGAACACATCCTATCCGTTTCTCCTTTCAGTGAAATTCCATTCTAGGAGATTTCAACGTTTACCACCACCTTTGGTGCACCTTTCACTGATCCACCTGGTGAACAAGCCTACATCTTTTGTATCCTTAATGACCTAGTGCAACTTGTATAGCACCCTACCCGTATCCCTGACCGTCTTGGAGAGTTCCAACATACCTGACCTCCTCCTTATAACTAATCCTTCTGCTTATGCTGTTAATCATTCCTCTCTGTTGGACTGCTCCGATCACAGCCTTATTACCTTAATCTGTCCTATTGCTCCTGTACGGTTTGTGGACCCACCAAAGAAACATCCGTTATGGCACTTTGGAGCTGCTGATTGGGAGGCCCTCAGGCAGTACTTCTTTGATTTTTCCCGGAATGATTATTGCATCCATGGCTGGGAGTCATCTGAGTGTGCCTTGTACATTACAGAGGTTATTCTCTCAGGCATTGAAGCATGCATTCCTTTCTCATATCCTTTGACTAATGCAAAAAAAAGCCTTGGCTTAATCATGTTTGTTCTGATGCCTTCCACAACAAGGAGAGGGTCTACAAAAGGTACTAGAGTCAACTCATCTGTGAATCTCATCTTTTTTTATGTTTCTGCCTGGAAGCTAAGTCTGTTTTTCACTCTGTTAAAAGTAATCTCATCTGTACTCTGTGCTCTCAACTCTCCATCTCAAATTATTCCTGCTCTTTCTGGCACCTTGGCGAAAACTTTTTTGACAATTTTACCTCATCATCCTTCCCTCCTCTTTTCTACTTTGATAGCTCTGTAGCTATTTCTTCTACTGATAAAACAGATCTCTTCACTAAGACTTTCTCCTCCAGTTCCACTTAAGTCAATTCCATTGCTGTTCCTCCATCACTTCCCCCTCTGACTTCCTCATGGCTGACATTAAAATTTCTTCAGCTGATGTATTCTCTGCCATCACTGGCCTCACTACTAACAAGGCATATGGGCCTGATAGGGTCCCTCCTGTTGTCCTCAAGAACTTCTGTGCTTACACCTTGCCTAGGCATACTCTTTGCTCTTGTCTGTCAACTTCTATCTTTCCTTTTTGCAGGAAGTGTGCTCTCATTCATCCTGTCCCAAAGAAGAGTGACTATTCCCAACCCTCTATCTACTGCCCAATTGCTTTAACGTCCTTTGTCTCAAAAGTTTTTGAGTCTGTTATGAAGAGAAAAATTTTAAAGCATCATTCTTATCACAACCTTCTTTCTGATCATCAGTGTGGGTTCCATCAGGGACTCTCCACTGGCGATCTTCTCATCTGCCATTCAAATGCATGGTCATCCTCCTTTTAGGATTTTGGCAAAAGCTTTGCCATTGTACTAGACATCTCTAAGGTTTTCGATCGAGTCTTGCATAAATCTTTAATTTCTTAACTGTCCTCTTACTGTTTCTGCCCTTCAATCTGTGCCCTCATCTCTAGCTTCCTTTCTGGTCGTTCTATAGCCGCTGTGGGTAGACGGCCACCATTCTTCTCCTAGGTCTGTCAACAGTGGTGTTCCTCAGGGCTCCGTCCTATTGACAACTCTCTTCCTTTTATTCATCAATGGTCTTCTAAGATATGTGTCAGGAGAGGAAGTTGTGCATTTGGAACTCGTATTTCAAACACAAAGATGCACATAAGTATACATGGTATAGAGGGAATGGGGATCATGTTGATAGAAGTCTGATTGATTACGTGCTCGTAGATGATGGAAATGGTTGCTGATACGAGGGCCATGGGAGGATGATGTGGAGGTCTGTCAGATCAGAGGCAGGAGTAGACTGTAGCATCAGTCGAGCAGTGCAGTACTCCCGAGGTGGATGGAAAGCTGATGACAGGGACAGCTGGAGCTCCCGTTTCATCAACCCTTGGGACTAGTTTCTGACCATCCGTCTTTGCTGAACTTTTTCAGTGTTTCAGTTACACGGAGAGTAGGCCAGCATGCTCTCCTATGTAAGTTTCTCTAACTGTCAACACCAAACTACATGCACAGTACACACTACTCTATCTTTTCAAAATTAAAAAAATGGTGTTGAATAACAGTGCCTCGGAGTCCCCAGGAGGGGTGGGGGGGGAGACCATAAATGCCCCAACCATCCGCCCCTCTCCCGGTGATGACTCATGCCTGGAACCACTGTCTGACTCACTTCTTCATTTCTGCAACATTCGTGGCCTTTCTTCTAACTTTCTTTCTGTGGAACACTACCTCTCCTCCTGTAAACCTCACCTTCTCTTCTTAACTGAGACTCAGCTGTCTGAGGCAACTGACAGCAAACCCTTTTCTGTATCCTCCTACTTTCTCTATACTCATTTCAAAGCGAAAGGTGGCTGTTGTGTATGTGTACGTAATGACCTATCTTGCTCTCGTGGTCCTGAACTTGATTCTTTTGAATTCTCTACTCTCTGGCTTCAGCTCTCTTGTCATTCTCTGACTAAATATATCTGCGCTGTTTACTTATCACCTACTTCTGCTGACTATCAAAAATTCTTGGACTATCTTACTTCTATGATGGAACACATTCTGTCCATTTCTTCTTTCTGTCAAATCTCCATTCTTGGAGATTTCGATGTTCACCACCACCTTTGGCTCTCCTCTTCTTTCACTGATCCACTATTCTACTGACTATCAAAAATTCTTCGACTATCTTACTTCTACGATGGAACACATTCTGTCCATTTCTCCTTTCTGTCAAATCTCCATTCTTGGATATTTCAGTGTTCATCACCACCTTTGGCTCTCCTCTCCTTTCACTGATCCACCTGGTGAACAAGCCTACACCTTTTCTATCCTTAATGACCTAGAGCAGCTTGTACAGCACCCTACCCGTGTCCCTGACTGCCTTGGAGAGAGCTCCATTATACTTGACCTCTTCCTTACAACTAATCCTTCTGCTTACACTGTTAATCTTTTCTTTCCATTGGGCTCCTCCGATCATAACCTTATTATCTTAACCTCTCCTATCGCTCCGGTGCGGCCTGGGGACCCTCCAAAGAAACGTTGTCTGTGGCATTTTGGAGCTGCAGATTAGGAAGCCCTCAGGCAGTACTTCTTTGATTTTCCCTGGAATGATTATTGCTTCCATGGCCGGGAGCCATCTGCGTGTGCCTTATGCATTACGAAGGTTATTCTCTTGGTCATGGAAGCATACATTCCTTTCTCATATCCTCTGACTAATGCAAGAAAGCCTTGGTTTAATCACGCTTGTTCTAATGCTGTCCACAACGAGGAGAGGGCCTACAAAAAGTACCGGAGCCAACCCACCCCTGAATCACATTTTTCTTATGTTTCTGCCCAGAATCGTTCTAAGTCTGTTCTTCGCTCTGCTAAAAATAATTTCATCCATACTAAATGTTCTCAACTCTCCGACTCTAATTCTTCACGCTCCTTCTGGCACCTTGCCAAAAACCTTTCTTACAACTTTACATCATCATCCTTCCCTCCTCTTTTCTACTCTGATGGCTCTGTAGCTATTTCACCTACTGATAAAACAGATCTCTTCGCTCAGACTTTCTCCTCCAATTCCACCTTAACGATTCCGGTGTTGTTCCTCCATCACTTCGCCCCCTTGACTTTCTTATGGCTGGCATTAAAATTTCTTCAGCTGATGTATTTTCAGCCATCACTGGCCTCAATACTAGCAAGGCTTATGAGCCTGATGGGGTCCCTCCTGTTGTCCTCAAGAACTGTGCTTCTGTGCTTACACCCTGCCTAGGTAAACTCTTTCGCCTTTGTCTGTCAGTTTGTATCTTTCCTTCTTGCTGGAAGTTTGCTCTCATTCAGCCTGTCCCAAAGAAGGGTGAACATTCCCAACCCTCCGTGTTTCAAAATTGTTCAAGTCTATTCTTAAAAAGTTTAAAGCATCTTTCCTATCATAACCTTCTTTCTGATCGTCAGTATGGGTTCTGTCAGGTATGCTCCACTGGTGATCTCACCTACTTTTCAGACTCCTGGTCATCCTCCTTTCGGGACTTTGGCGAAAGCTTTGCTATTGCACTTGACATCTCAAAGGCTTTCGATCGAGTCTGGCATCAATCTTTAATCTCTAAACTGCCCTCTTACGGTTTCTATCCTTCTATCTGTGCCTTCATCTTTAGCTTCCTTTCTGGTCATTTTATAGCTGCCGTTGTAGACGGCCATTGGTCGTCTTCTTGATCTGTCAACAGTGGTGTTCCTCAGGGCTCTGTCCCATCACCAACTCTCTTCCTTTTATTCATCAATGACCTAAACTGTACATCTAACCCTATCCACTTGTATGCTGATGATTCCACCCTTCACCTTTCCATTCGGTTCCCGCAACGTCCATCTCCGCAGTTACTTCAACAAACAAGGGATGAGGCTATGGCACTCCTAATGTCTGACTTGGCTCATATCTCTGACTGGGGTAAAAATAATCTTGTTGTTTTTAATGCATCAAAGACTCAGTTCTTACACCTATCAACCTGACAAAGCATTCCACAGGAGTATCCACTGATGTTTAGTAATGTTCAGCTCATTCTTGCATCATCCTTGAACATACTTGGAATTTCATTTACTTGGGATTTGTCTTGGAAAAAACATATTACAACTCTTGTGAAATCTGCTTCTAAGAGATTGGGTGTGCTTAGCTGACACTGAACCTTCTTTACCCCTGTACAGTTGTTGATTATGTACATGGGTTTTATTTGCCCCTGTTTGGTGTACAACTTTCATGTGTGGGGAGGCTCCCCACATACAGCCCTTCTCAGTGGGGTGGAGTCAGAGGCTTTTCGTCTCATTAACTCTCCTCCTTGTATTAGCTCCCTTCAACCGCTGTGTCTTCGCCGCACTGTTTCATCTTTATCTTTTTTCTATCGCTGCCTCAATGGCCACTGTTCATCTGAACTGTCTGCTTGCATCCCTCCACCTCTATGACGGGCACGTAGTGCCCGTTTAGCAACAACCTCTCATCCCTTTTCTGTCCAACTCTCTAATGCAAGAGTTAACTGTTACTCCCAGTCCTTCGTTTATGCAACTGGTCAGATCTGGAACTGTCTTCCTTTGTCTGTATTTCCCACTTCCTATGATCTCCAGTCTTTCAAACGCAGTGTGTCCAGGCATCTCGAAATGAATATATCTTGAGTTTGGCTCTTTTTGTATTGTTTTTGTTTATTCTTGGGAGGAACAGTTTGTAGGCCTATTGGCCTTTGGTTCCTTCTTCCTTGCATTAAAAAAAAAAAAAAATGTGGTATGCAAGATCAAGCTTAGAGGAGTGAGGTGGATCAGGAGAGAGTGGAGAAGTCAGGGAGAAAGACTGAAAGTTGAGAATCCGAGGATTAAAGAAATGGCAGATGATTACAGGTCCAAAGTAGAGGAGTTAGAATCAGTGAATTGGAATGAAATAGATCTGGATGGCCTGTGGAATGCATATAGGGATTGCTTAGTTAAGAATACTAAAATGGTGTGTGGTGTGGCAAGAGTGACAGCAAAGTAGAAAGGTATGGCATGGTTGGATGATGAGGTTGAGAGAGCAGTGGAGGAAAAGAGGAATAAGTGGCTAAAGTGTTTAAGGACGGGTTCAGCTGAAATAAGAACTGAATATATTGAGCGCAAGAAGCACGTAAAGAGACTAGTGAAGGGGAAAAGGAAGGAGGTAAATGATGATCTAGGGAAAATAATGAATGCAAATTACTCTGAATGTAGAAAGTTATTCTGGATAGAGGTGCGGAAATGTAGAAGTGAAAACGGAAAGAAATGTGATGGTGTGAAGGATGTAAATGGTAGATTATTAACCCACGAGGATGAAGTAAGGACCAGATGGAAAGACTAGAGAGAGCAAAGCGGCTGTACACATGATTGGTTTTGGGGGGTTTCAGAGAAGGAATGCAGTGCCAGGAGACGTGACACTCGCACAGTTGAAGAGTGCTGTGAAGCGGCTGAAAAATGGGAAAGCAGCTGGGGTTGATGAGATGTATGCAGAGATGATTAAGTGTCGTGAAGAGAGTGGAATGAAGTGCTTGTTCGAGATATGTAAGAAGGCATGGATGAGTGAAACTGTGCCGGCAGAGTGGAAAAAAGCTGTGATTGTACCCCTGTACAAAAATAAAGGTGAGCAAAGTGAGTGCAAGAATTATCGATGCATAAGTTTATTGAGTGTGGTAGGGAAGGTATATGGAGGAAGTAAGAGAGATTGGAAGTCCTAGTGAATGATGAACAGGGTGGCTTTAGGAGTGGCAGAGGATGTGTGGATCAAATATTTGCAGTGAGACAGATAGCAGAGAAGGCTTGTGAGAAGGACCATAAAGTGTTTATGGGATTCATGGATCTGAAAAAAGCATATGACAAAGTGGACAGAGGAGGATTGTGGAAAGTTTTGTGTATGTATGATGTAGATAGTAAGCTGCTTGGTGCCATCAAGAGTTTTTATGATGGTAGTGAGGCATGTGTAAGGGTTAATGGGCATCTAAGTGAATGGTTCTCGATCGATGTGGGAGTGTGACAAGGTTGTGTGATGTCCCCATGGTTGTTCAATATATACAGTAATCTCTCTACTATCTGGACGTCCACTATCCGGATACATCACTATCCGGACATCATGGGCTGATGGCCGAAACCCCAAAATTGCAAAAAAAAAAAAAAAAAATCCGATTTTTTCCGACTGCGTCAGATTGAATTTCCCGCCCATGCCGACTAGCTCCCTTCCCGCTCAATCTCCCTCCTACTAGTTCTGTCTCAACTCCCGTGAACAGTGGACGGCTCTCTGATCGTTTGTGGTATTTTTGTTCTTGTTTAAATAATAAA
Organism: Birgus latro; assembly: GCA_018397915.1. Classification (NCBI taxonomy): domain Eukaryota; kingdom Metazoa; phylum Arthropoda; class Malacostraca; order Decapoda; family Coenobitidae; genus Birgus; species Birgus latro. The sequence continues at coordinate 20,594 of JAGKTI010013348.1, forward strand.
AAGTCACAGTGCTAAGGATTAAGTGTAGTTAAACACTGGATTACTGGACATGCTTCAAGAGCAATTATGACCACTGTAAAAACCTCAGAGATGGGGGTAAACAACAATCATGGGCTGTAAGTAAACATTGTCAACTGCTAAATATTTTCCATAATCACCTCTAAATCCTCATTCTCTGGTTACATTTTATTAACTTCATGCTTTGTGTCCCATATTTGAGTGCACAGGCTGTGAAAAGTGGTGATTTTCTCAGTGATTACCATGTCTCTTACATACATTCACTATTTAGTCAACTGGTGAACATTTTAGCCCCACACACCTCTAGATCATAATTTTTCTGGTTACATTTTATTTACTTCATGCTTTGTGTCCCATATTTGAGTGCATTGGCTGTGAAAAGGTGATTTTCTGAGTAGTAATAATCATGTCTGCCTTACTCACCTCAAAATCATCATTTGGGGGTTAAAATTCGATTAATTCATGCTTTGTGCCAATTATTTATGTGAATGGGGTCTTAAGTGCTATGCTTGTCCAGGAAGGAGGTAGGTAGGTGGTTTTCTGATTTAGGTTAGGTTAGATTAGTGTCAAGAATGACTGGTGCTGTTGGTGAACAGTGAACACCTTTGCCATACTTAACTCTTTTTCTGGTAACAATATATTTATTTGATGCTTTGTATCCCATATTTTAGTGCATAAGATATGAGAAATGATTTTCATAGTGATAGCCACGTCCGATACCTACACTTAATTCCGATACTTAATTCTGATACTTACACAATTCCTTTGTGCCAATTATTTATGTGAAAGGGGTCTTAATTAAGTGCTATGCATGTCCGGGAGGGAGGTAGGTAGGTGGTTTTCTGATTTAGGTTAGGTTAGGTTAGGGTCAAGAATGACCGGTACTGTTGGTGAACAGTGAACAGCTTTGCCATACCTAACTCTTTTTCTGGTAACAGTTTATTTATTTGATGCTTTGTATCCCATGTTTTAGTGCATAAGATGTGAGAAATGATGATTTTCATAGTGATTGCCACATCCGATACTTATTTACACTAAGCTGGCAACTCATGAACATCTATGCCTTACTTACCTCAAAATCATCATTTTTGGGTTAAAATTCAATGAATTCGTGCTTTGTGTCCATTATTTAATGCATATGGTGTGAGAAAGGGTGATTTTCATAGTGATTTCCATGTCTGATACTTACTTACACTTGCAAGTTGTGAGCACCTATGCCTTACTCACCTCTAAATCATCATTTTTTAGTTAAAATTCAGTTAATTCATGCTTTGTTTGCATTATTTATGTGAAAGAGGACTTAAATAAGTGCTTTGCATGTCCGGTAGGGAGGTAGGTAGGTGATTTTCTGATTTAGGTTAGGTTAGGTTAGGGTCATGAATGACCAATGCTGGAGCTTCAGGGCCAATATCCGGACATGCCTTTGGCTCTGTTATGTCGGATAGTGGAGGGATTACTGTATATGGATGGGGTGATGAGAGAAGTAAAAACACGAGTAATGGAGAGAGAGATGACATTGGTAATGAATGGTGATGGATGGAATATCTCAAATTTGTTGTATGCTGATAATGTAGTACCGTTACTGCTTGCGAATACTGGACAAGAACTTTGTCGGCTAGTGCAGAGTTTTGCTGATGTCTGTGAGTGTCGTGCCTTGAGAGTAAATGTAGAAAAGAGTAAAGTGATGGTTATTGAGAGAGAAGGTGACTCCCAGTGCGATGTTACAGTGAATGGAGAGAGACTGGAACTGGTGAGAGAGTTCAAATACCTGGGTACAGTGATAAAAAAGAAAGGAAAATGTGCAAAAGAAGTTGAAAGTAGGGTGACACAAGGAAGGAAAGTAGCTGGTGCAATGAAGGCCTTGATACGAAACAGAGGCTTGAGTGTTGCAGCTGCACGAGGCTTACGTAAGGGAGTGTTGGTGCCAACTTTAACATATGGATGTGAGACTATGGTGTGGCATGCAAATGAAAAGTCAAGAGTAAGAGCAGTGGAGATGGGACTGCTGAGGAATGTATGTGGCGTACAGAGGGTGGATAGGATACGAAATTATGTGATTCGTGAAAGATGTGGAGCGAGGAAGTTGGTGGACACCAGAATCGAGGAAAGTGTACTGAGATGGTATGGTCATGCGGAGAGAATGGATAACAACAGAGTGGTGAAAAAGGCATATCTGTGCAAATTTGAAGGAGGGAGGAGGCGAGGTAGGCCAAGGAGAAGGTGGAGCGATATGGTGGATGAGTGTTTGAGGAATAGAGGTTTGGAAGTCGGTGAGGCTAGGGAACTGACAAGAGATCAAGCTGGCTGGATGAATTTTGTGAGGAGAAGTGCATGATCAGGGATTTGGCACCCCTTTTTAACATGACAGCATCCGGATTGACGTTGTTGGATACGTTTATGTGAAGGTACAGAACGTAGTTAGTGTTTTTGGCATATCCGACAGGGCCAGGATTCCGGGGGCTCAAACGATGGGTTAATGGGAGCGTGGCCCATTGGATTGGGCGGATTTGGGCTGTCTGAACATTGCTACTCCTCACCCTGCCCTTGGGTGGGAAAGGAGGTCT
>JAGKTI010013349.1:0-23172 GCA_018397915.1 Birgus latro
AGTGTGTGTGTGTGTACACAAGTCCAAGGCATAAGCCTCTGTGTGTGTGTGTGTGTGTGTGTGTGTGTGTGTGTGTGTGTCAGACATGGGGCTGAAGCCAGCTCTCTGGCTTCAAAACCCTTCAAAATTCATGAAGCCAAAGCAAAAGCAGAAGCCAGCGCCCTTGGAAAGTCGTGAAGCCAAAGTCAAAGCCAGGTAAACATTCACAAAGACAATAATCAGCATCGTGTCACAGTATCTTCTTGCAGCAGGATTAAGAAGTATTTTTTCTATTGTCCCACATATTGTAAACATATTCTGTTCCTGTAATGAGTTTTCTGGCCCTGGTGCTTTAAACAGCAGTTCGGGTTGAAGCCAGCCCCTTGAAAATGAAGTCAAAGCTGAAGCCCTTGGAAAGTTACAAAGCCGAAGATGAAACCTAAAAACCACGGCTTCATGAAGCCAAAGTTGACTTCGGCCCCATGTCCGGTGTGTGTGTGTGTGTGTGTGTGTGTGTGTGTGTGTGTTATAGTACAGCTGGTGGTTGTTATGTTAGTTACTGGTGATCCAGTTAACAACACAGACAATAGGGTTGGTGTTATGATAATGCTTGTGGTGGTATGTTGAGTGTTATGGTAAAGTTAGAGATAACTTGGCATCAGGTTCATGTTATTTGGCAACAGTAAGTCAGTAAGTCTGGCGTATAGTACAGTAGATGTTACAGTACAAATCAGTAAGGACCCTGCCCACTCTGGCCAATGAGAGAGAGAGAGAAAGAGTTTTGTCTCCAGTACATAAGCTGTTAAAGGAATGCAATGAAATACTGTACTGAATTGGCACTTTTAACTGGAAAATATTTTAATTTCTATCATCATATAGGTTCATACACACATAATTATCTGAAATCCAGTCAAAAATTTGTGTTTAACTATCAATAAAAAATGGGGATTAAAAGTGAAAACTTGCTAAAGTTAGTGGAAGGGTTTCTAGCTTGACAACCTGCCCTGACAGACTTCTGCATTAGATGCTCAATTTAACAAACTGATTCAGCCAACCCCAATTCCGTTTTCTCAAATTTTCCGCTAAGTCAAGTTCTGTAACCAAGGTTCAACATAAAGGAAATTTTTCCGGTATTTTGAGGAACTTTCCGCTCAAATCCTTGAAGCCAATGGTCAGGCCGAGTTCCTGACTGCGCACTCAAACATTGCAAACTATGCTAACTCTCAATGCTACACACAGCAGTCTGAACCCATACTTAATACAGAGCTGGGCATCACAAACAAAATTTCACTTCTGCAAACACAAATCCACAAACTCAAACCATTATCACCTGCAACCGCAAATCCACAAAGTACTTCAAATTTGAGGTTCCACAAATGCAAACTCAAACCATTTGTATCCCTTTCAGTACCACAGGATCAGTTTCATTTTACTCTGGATACCATTAGAGAATTTTTATAAGTTTAGGATGATATTTTTCGTAATCAAGGGGTTAAAAATCATGTCCAGCTACCCATCCACTACACTTATTTCTTTATTTACTCTATTCTGATTACCAATAGGTGACTTTATGAAGTTTGGAAATTGTCTGTGGTAATGAATGGGATATAGCAATATACAGTAAAACTAAAATATATACAATAACCCCCCACAGTAGTGAGGTTACGTTCCAATCCTCCTCACTGATTCTTGATGCCTTCTTGAAAATGACATTTACCAGTAACTGTATAGCCTATGAACCACTGATACTGTAATGCATTGCCCATAAATAAACATTTCTTGTTAAATCTGTTTCCCCGTTGTTTTTAGTTGTTCAGCTGTGACAACTCTTATTTGATTCATAAGCATAATGGTGGAAGGGACTGTCCTACATGTCTGACTAAACCTTAAACCTGACCTAATTTAACTGTACCTAATAATTCAACCAAACCTAACCTAAACTACAATTGGGAAATTGGGAAACAAAATCCACTTTTGAGTACGTAGAGTAAGTTTCTTCCACCGCGCTGGAAACAGACAATTGAGGCGTCCGGTTCCAGTGGGGCATAACCCAAAAACCATGGTTTTTCACTACAGCGGTTTAAAGTTGATGAATGGTTTTCATCATGATTTTGTTACAATTACTGTATTATGTTATTATGATACCTATAGACTCGCCTCGGCTAGGACTTTCCTGTGCAATGTTTTTTTTTTTTTTATGGCAGTTATTCAGCACCCCAACCTAACTAGCCCTCATAAACTACTAATCATCATCATCATCATCATCTTCGTTTTTCGTCCTTCTGTTCCCATATTCAAACTGGGGTTGGACGTGCGATGGCTTTTTCCCACTGCGTCCTATCCTGGATTAAATTTTCTCCAATACCCAGTCTTTCCATATCTTGCGTTACAACACTTTTCCAGGTCTTCTTAAGTCTTCCTGGCAGTCGACGTCCCACCACTTCCAGTACCTCTGCTATTCTCACACAGCTCCCTTCCTCACTCCTCCTCACGTGACCAAACCATCTAAGCCGCTTCTGCCTCAAGATGATATCGAGATCCTTCACCCCACATCTTCTGACTACCTCCTCACTCAAAAGTCTGTCCTCCCATCTCACTCCCGCCATGTATCTTAACATTCTACGATCAGTACTCCTCAGAACATTCATCAGTCTATCTGTCAAAGCCCATGTTTCAGCACCATATATCAATACTGGTCTAATGCAGGCCTCATATATTTTACTTCTGTGTCTCAGTGGTATGTGTTTGTTGACCAGTAGGCTAGCTATTTCCTTCCACTTTTCATGTTGCCGCCACTCTTGTTCTGACTGATCACTCCACACCTGCTTCACAGTCCAATATACTGTACCTCCTAGATAGTAGAACTGCTGCACTTCCTGTAGTGTGCCCCCATTCACCTCTAGCGCATCCTCTGCTTCATCTCTCTCTGCCTCTCTTCTTATGCAGGCTGGGCAGCGGAAATTTTGCACTCCTCTCAAATTCTGCAGACCTGAACACCTTCTATGGCACCACTTATTACACTCCGTGCACAACACTAAGTTCACTCCTACTCCTCTGCCACAGCATTCACATGGCCATTTTCCTGACTAAATTCTTTCTACTGGTTTCTTGCCTGTCACCATTACCTTTGTCTTATCCATAAACTACTAATGGTTGTACCAAACAATGCAACCTAACACATTATTAATAACAGGATAGAAACCTGTGAAAATTTCAACACGCTATGAGCTTTAGTTTTTTTTTATATTAATTTTTAAATTGTGATTTCTACCAGTTTTCTTATTTAAAGTTCGTACAGGTGACCTTTAATAAGTTAATAATTGATTAGATACTGAAAATAATATAATATGAACACTTATCAATCCCTCATCACCAGTACTATTTCTGTAAGTTCATGGGGTGGAGGGTGGGGGTTGGATTATAATCCAGGAAGTTATCATCCGGGTCAGACGAATGTATGCCTGACCATTGTCTCGTTTCTTCTTAACAACGTGTTTTCCCCAAGTGACAAGCTTTCTTGCACGCTTCCTAGTATGCACTGGAAGTTGGTCCTCACTCTCACTCCCAGAAGAACTCATTTTCAGGCAGATATTCACATAAAATAACCAAAAAATGGAGAGGACATAAAAGTACATGGTCAGAGTGCATATTTATGAGATGACTGCCAAGTCGCTACGGTAAGAGGCACGTGATTGGCTGAGCCTGGGGATGACAATATTGACAGCTGTGTGAGGTGTGCTCATTGGCTGGCTGGCCCAGACTCGGGGGTGCTGGATACGCCCGTCTGGGAGCTGTAAAACATTTCTCAGCCGAGGTTTATGCACCTGAAACCACCTGACTTCCAACCCTGTTGTCCCCCACATTAAGGCTCCATTTCCCTTGAAATTTTCCACCGCGTGGTGTAGCTGGCCTTGATGAACTTTTCCTGCATCTAACACAAAATGGTGGATTTTAGGGTTACACCCCTCTGGAACCAGATGCCTCAATTGTAGGTATGGCTTAATAGCTTAATCCCTCAACGGCCGTGGGTTCAGAAATTTGCGGGCTCCCTGGCTGGCCCCAGAACGATTTTTGTTGAGTTCTAAAATCAATTTATTTTTCTTACAGATGTGAAGAGAATCATCTGGCGCACCTAGTAATATGTTTTTTCAGCTTCCTAAACCATCCTGTGATTCTTTCTTTCTGGTGTATCAGGCTCCACTCCACCAAAATGTGGTGCTCTGCAGAGATTGTATGTAGGGTGAGAAGTACCTGTAATTGTGACTGTTGTGTTCAGGTGGCTTTGGATGTGTGTGTAGTCTGTGAACCAAGTGTAATCGGCACACGCAACCCGACTGAGTGCAAGCATACTTTATAGTACGCGACACTGGTTCACCCACAGCACCCCTTATGCCCGCCAAAGCAGTACTGGGTCGGAAGAACGCTCCCAAAGTTTATCACCCTGGCGGGGCGCAAATCCTTGTTCTTCAGTGTACAAAAACGCACACTTTACCACTGTATCACAGATTCACTATGATCTGCGGAAGAATTCACAAAATTATGGTGCATGTGCCATATGTGCAAAAACATCTGAGATTAACCACTTAACCGTGGGCCGTCACTTTTGTGACGCTCGGTGGCGATGGCTCAACCCGTGGGCTGTCAGTTGGGTGCCTCTGCTTTCTTTTTAAGTAGCCGGGGCTTTCAAAATATAAATAAATATGAAAAACTGTAAGAGAATCCTGAGTGCTATTTATATCACTCAGGCTAGTTTCGGCCAATATTTTTTAAAAATAAGTCAGAACGCAAATTACCACCGGCTGGAAGTGCCAGGACCGCCTCACACAACCCAGCGGTTTAGGGGTTAAGTGACCGCCTGACTGCTTGCGATGGTAGCATAGGATCGTATAAAAATATCAGTGACCTTTTTTCCTTTCCCACAATTGTTCACAGTTTTTTATAGCTTGCACTAATTTGACATAACTGACACTGGTACTGTAAAGGGCTGTTCAATCCTGGGGGTTATTAAGAGGTTAATGGAATACATTACTGTTTGCATCAACACTCTCTCTCTCTCACATATACATAAAAAAATGAACAAACGAGTGAACGCTAAATGAATGAATAACTTTCTGCAGAAAGACCTTACCAATTCAATTCATATTCCTCCAGTTTATTTTCTGTATTTTTCCTTTTTTTTTTTTAGGAAGAACTCGCTAATACACATGTTTCCAGTTCTGGGTAAACGCAGAAAGTGCACTCTGCCATATACTTAGATGCTTAAGGTATATGTATCTTTTAATTTATCAGTTGCACTGATCAAGCCGTGATGACTTTAATTCTCTGCGGCTGGAGGGAAGCAGCCGCCATATTGGCGATGACATCAGTATTCATATTGCAGACGACACTCCAATCCATCACACAAGACTACCAGTAACAGTGATAATAGCTGTCAAGATATTTACCAACATGGCCACCACAGACCCAAACTACCCTCTTCAGGTATGTTGTGAAGGAATACTTTTTATGATGTAAATGGGTGGTACATGTTAGGTATGTAAACTGCAGTGAAATCGACTAGAAGTAGTTTACAGCTACACCATTCCTGAGTGATGCTTGTACCTCATGAAGTGGAAAGTGTTTAATGTATATCGTACAGTATCGGTTGTATGAGTTTACAGTATTTCCTCGTAATTTGACGCTTTGCACTTCGATGCCTCGTTTTTTGTGCTAGAAAAAGTTTCCAAGTTGTTTCACACTTCACGAGTTTCCCCGCACTTCAACACTCCCAGCCACCAGTCGACACTCAGCAGACGAAGCATACCGATGCTCATTTGTTGGCGGCCATCTTGCGACCACCCTGCCCTCTACTGATACAGCAGCGGTACTACAGACCCACAAGCCATTGCTTTTTTGTGTGCTGTGCTTTCAGACACATGTTTATTGTGTTATGCTGTTTTAGCACTAGTAAACACTCGGTCAATTATCGGAAAACTAAATTTCTCCCTCCAGGAAATCTGATACTGCCACATTGTAGATCATGTTATTCTGAATCTGTTCCACTAAACATTTGTTTTTGGAAATGTATATTTAATGTAAAATTCGTATATAATATTACCTTGGATCTCCCTTCAGTTTCAAACTTTCCTGTTGGTCTTCTTCCGTGCCACGGTAGCTTCTGGGCATGACGTCATGGCAGTACAGCGCATGCTCGGAATCACAGCCAGTGAAATTAAAATCAGCCAAAAGGCGGGCCAATGAAATTAAAATCAGCCAAAAGGCGGGCCAATGAAATTAAAATCAGCCAAAAAGTGGGCCAATCAATGACCTACATTATAGACAAGACTTTCATTGGTGGTAGTTAGAATTTTAAGAGTTAAGCAGATTCAAAGGAGAGGAGGGCATGTGGGTTTAGAGGATTAAGGCTAACCATTCAACCTCCGACAACATTTAAGGTAAGGTTAGGTTAGGTTGGGTTTGGTTAATGTTAGGTTTGGTTAGGTTAGGTTAATAATATGGGGGGGTCTTGGGGGGCAAAGCCCCCCCAGTTAGAGTATTCGGTTCAACCCATGTCCTTGAGTCCGAAACCCAAAATATTTTTTCTGGTCAATTTTAGTGTGATTTGAATGAATTTGACCTTTTTTTTTTTTTCCCCCCCAGATTTCACTCATTTTGGAGATAGGCTTGGGTAGGCCTGTCTCCACAATGAGTGATTTCCGACAAAAATGAAGATCAAATTCATTAAAATCACACTAAAAATGAGCAGAAAAAAAATTTTTGGTTTCGAAATGGAGAAATGTAGGTTTTCAAAAATTGACCAAACACTCTTCATTTAATTTTGGGTAGGGCCTGTTTGGTGTTATAGTACTTTCTGATACAGTAGGTACATGTCCCACCGGAACACTCCTCTGTTTTTCCCATTGATTCTTACCTTCACACTTCGACGTTTCACGATTCGTGAGGTTTTGGAGGAACATCCGACCCGCGAAAAATGAGGAATCACTGTATATTGGTATTATGCTCATGAATGTTTAAAATTTTACCTCTTCATTATTAGTTTTCTGGAAGAACAGTTTCAATGAATTACTGAATTTGATAGCAAAGTACCTTCAGGAGGGTACGCTGAAATACCAAAACGGCAGTCATTTACCGAATCAGCACTCTCAACAGGCAAGAGTTATAGATTTTATCACCATATAGGTTCATAGACACCTAAGTATCTGAAATCCGGTCAGATTTTTGTGTTTAATTTAACTTCATAAAATAATCTGGATTCAGAGCAAAAATGCACTAAAGTTAGTGGTAGTGTGTCTTCGTTAGCTCAACAACTTGCCTTGGCAGACTTCTACTTTGTACAAATATTAGTTCAACATGCATATACAGTACATTTATTTGCACTGTAAATAGGTATTTGTGCAAAACAGAAGTCTGTCAAGGTGTGCTGGCAATCTAAAGTAGAAATACTCGCTAACCTTAGCACGTTTTCGATCAGAATCCTAATTTTCTATTAATGGTTAAATTAACCCGAGGTGTCCCGTCGACGTATGGGCACGTTTTTGTCACAGCTAGACCCATTGACGTACCCGTATGTTACGCAATTCCAAGGTCAGTCATTTGCACAATTTTCAAGTTTCATGGGTGATTTTTGGTAGGCATATGTGGGAGACCTTCCTCTATCTGCTGTCAAGTGGGGATACTGCCTGGCCCCACCTGACCCCTCCCTCACCCCACACTCGGCAACCCACCTGACCCCTCCCTCACCCCACACTCGGCAATTCACCTGTTAGCAGTGACCTGGCCAGTACAGACATGTCGCGCCACAGTCTCTCCAATGACGCAATTCACAGTGAAAGTGATTCCTGAGGTGGAGGACAAAGTAATAAAGAAGCTAGAGCAAGAAACAAACAGAAGTGATGAGGTGGTAATGTTGTAAAGGAAGGTGCCATATGTGGATGTGTTTGGTGACTGAACAATGCTTCTATTGCCTATATAATTGTGTGGAAACCAATATAGTCTTGTCCTACTCATAAAATCGTACCAAATAAATAAATAAATATGTAATTCAAAGTGGCTTGAATTAGTTTACCCTCCCATAGTTCGTTTTCTTTGAGGCCAGATACCCTGAGAAAGAACAAAGGCTGACTCATCACCTGCAGCACCATTTATAGGCTCAGAAGGGCGATTTCTCTATGAATTCTCGATGTTTCTCACCAAAAGCGAAGGTTTGAGCCAAAAAAAAAAAAAAAAAAAATCCGAAATTGCTCGGGACTGGAGGGTACTGGAGGTAGGAAATCGGTTGGGATGTCACAGGTTAAGCACAGTTTTTTTTTTTTTTACTGAATTTCAGATAATTGGGTGAGTGTATGAACCTATGTGGTGAAAAAAATATTTTCGCAACAGTAAAGACTGCATTCCAGCACTGGGAACTTCCGATGAGCAGCCAGCCACCACTGCTTTCATTTACTCTCACTGGCTGGTACACAGAGAAATAATTTCCCTGGTGTGCTTTTGTCTGTGCACTTACACACTGGAACGAAACACCAGCAATTATTCCTCTTGTCGGTGGGGATTCTTGGAGGTCAGAAATAAGCACGGACCATGAGTAATCAGAGGCCTAGTCACGTGATTTTTCAGCTACTTTATCTATTATTTTTTCATGTATCTGCACAAGTTTTTTTTAGAAAAAATGGTTGACATAGTAAATATTCTGCATATTTTTTACCTATACAAGTATCTTCCTTAAAAAAATTTTGACTGGAAACTCGTCTATTGCTGAAGTTAATTATGAGTTTGGGAATTATGGGGTTCTGTAGTATTCTAAATATTATTATACTAGTATATTAGACTTTTTACTAAAAACAAGGGTAAATCTTGACTACTGTACATAAATGAAATTATTCCATTTCACAGCTCACACTTGAGAAGTTGACACACCAGTCCACCTCTATTCCTCGGCTCTAACCTCCTTCAGTCATGGTCAGTAAAATTTGCTGCAAACACAAATCCGCAAACGAAATTACACTTCCGCAACTGCGGAATTTGCAGGTTGTGGAATTACCCAGCTCTGATTAATACCCACACTTAAATGCATTACAGTATTGTGTACATGTTAACAGTGACATACAGTGCCTATTACAGTAACTGTAGGATATGTGCCGTATGAGACGTTTGGTGGACAACGCTTGCAGGCACAAGCGTTATGTAACGGCTCATGGGGGCCAGTCTATTGCTAGTGGACTAAAGGGGTACACACATCGCAGAAGTATGCTTACCCTACACCTAGTTAGCTAGCAACCTAACATGACGCAGTAATTTTGTGATACGGGTTGACCCCTGGGACTCGACTGACACGCCTTACTCCAGCAGGACATCTCAGGTGTCTCCCTGAGTTCACCGATCTCCCGTAGCAGCATGGCCCAGACACCTTCGTGCTTTGCTGTCCTACACTCAGAGTTTGTTGTCCTCCCAGAAGATGGCCATGCAGTCCCTTCAGGTAGACCTTGCTTTGGCCTCTGGGAAGGGACAAGGGACCCCACAGCCCCGTGTCCCTGTCATGGCAGCTCCCGAAAAGTGTGAACTGGAGATGTCCTCTGCCGCCTTCATGTCTTGGTGTCAGTTCATGGCATGGTGGTTGAAGCTCTGCAGAATCATGCAATCAGACGCCACTCAGCATGTCCACCTCCAACGTGTGTCGGCTCTTCAATGGACACTGGATGCCAGAAATACAGACACCCAGTGGGAGGCCATGTATACGGATGAGGCCCTGGATGCAGAGGGCACCCTCATACTTCCTTTGTCAAACCAAGCAGTGCAGTGGGCAGAGTTCTTTAACATAGTGCAAGGTCAGGGAGAACCCATTAGCAAGCATTTAGTAAAATCTGCCCAGATGGCCAAGGATTGTGCATTCAAGCGCCCAAAGTGTGACAGTGATTTAGCTGATTATAGGCTCCTGAGCAAGCTCATGGTGGGTCTAAGTGATCAGGCATTGAAATGACATGTGTATCAAAATTGTAACTTGTTTACAAGTGCTGATGCCCTAAGGGCTGTGTGTTGCAAATACAAAGTGGCCTGCGTTGAAAGTTGATGGGAATAACTTCGTGCGGCTGGCAGTGGAATCCTAGTTAAGTCGCCAAGGTGTCCCCCACTGCTGCACCTAACAGACATCCTCTGTCCTCAGTCACACCCTCCCCCAAACCGTACAGGAACTGCGAAGGCGCCCACAGCCCTGTACGGGCCAACTGCCCAGCAAGTTCTGTTAAGTGTCACTCATGCCAGAAAATCAGCGAAGTGTTGCAGGAGGGTAAAGAACCTTGCTGTAGGTTACGTGACCTCTGCAACCCTTCCCCCGGACCCGGAGAGTGCTGTGGGCATCACCGACGCCCATCTGTCCCACCATCCCACGATCGAGGTCTCCATCAGTCAGGGCATTAACAGGGGTATTGTTTTGGCCTCAGCTATTGCTGGCACTGGGGCGCAGGAGTGTGTGGCTGGCCAGCTCTACTCTCATCCCTACAGATCCAACCTGTGCTGTTAGAATGTCGGGCTGGCATTAGGGATGTGGCCAACCTACACTTGCGATGCCTGGGGTCTGCCCCCTGCAGGATCAGCATCAGTGGGCAATGGACCACCCAGGATATTTATTCTATCAAGTCAGCTGAGTAATTCTACCCCTCCCTAGATGCCTGTAAAGCTTTGGGACTTGTCCATGCCACTTTCCCCCACCCAGCGCCTATGGTGTGCAACGTCCAGGTAGAGGGGACAACACCCCCCTCCGCTCCCACCAGGCCTGCAGCTCCACTCTTTGCCCCAGTGGAGGAGAATGTCCCCAGGCTAGAGCAGTGGCTCCTCCAGCATTTCTCTGCCATGACATTCAACACATTGAGAGAAAGCCTTTCCCTGTCATGGCCAGAAAACTCCACCACATTCACCTTCTCCCCAGCACCACCACATATGCTTGCCACACACCTGCCTTGGTTCTGAAGCATTGGGAAGCCGAGAAGAAGGCCCAGATCGACAAGGACATCAGGAGGGGCATGCCACAGCCCGTCCTGGAAGGCGAGGCCAGAGAGTGGTGAGCCACAATGGTGGTAGTAGCAAAGAAGTTTGGTCAGCCCAGGTGCACAGTAGACTATCAGCGCCTCAGTGTGTGGTGTCGCAGGGAGACCCACTACACAAACACCCTTCGACGTGGTGTCTGGCATCCCACTCCATTCCTGCATTTCAATGGCTGATGCCTACTAGGGGTTTCAACAAGTAGACTTAGACGGGGAGAGCCGATGCCTCACCACCTTCACCATGCCATGGGGGTTTCAATATTGCCAGACCCCCACGAGCCACTGTTCCGTGCCTGATCCTTACATCTGAAGGGTTGATGACGCAATTCAAGATACAGTAATCTCTCTACTTTCCGGACGACCACTATCCGGCTAACTCACTGTTCAGACATTGTAGGCTGATGGCTGAATCCCAAAATGCCCAAAAATTCCCCCCCCCCCAAAAAAAACGGGAAAAATCCCATTTTTTTTGGACCGCATCAATTTGAATTTCCCGCACACACCGACCAGCCGTGTTTTTGTGCTGCCCGCCTCTGTCCGCTCTCCTCTCATTTCCCGCTCAGCTGCCGGTTCGTGAGGAGAATCAGGGACTCGCCACTAGACCACACGGGAATTTACAGTGATGTGAAGTGATGTGCAGTGCACTGAAGTGATGTGATGCAAGATTCTGTTAGTGTTATGGGAAGGGAAACGTTGTGAGAAGTGCTGGTGAGTGTCAAATGCAGAGGAAGTGCCAAGGATTCTGTGAATTTCTGCAGGTGCCTCAGGTGCACCTTTATTATTGTCAGAGTCTGGGAGGACGGAGCGGTTTATACATCAGGACAGTGGCAGCCTTCTCGTAAGTACCCTAACTTCATCAAAAATCCTTGTTTTGTTCTTCCCGTATCATTACTCTTATGCATAGACTGTGTGAAAGGTGATTTCCATAATGATTTTCATGTCTAACCTTTTTTCAGAATGCTGTAAAGTAGTAAAAAATTCCCATAAATGTAAATCATAATTTCCTGTTATCAATTTGTTTTTTCATGCATTGTTACCATTAGTATTAAAGTGCACAAGTTGTGAAAAAGGTGAATGTCAGTGATTTTCATGTCTGTCAGCGTGCTGTATTCTGGTGAACACTTTTGCCATACCTAACTCTAATTGATCATTTTTCCAGTAACAATTTATTTATTTGATGCTTTGTATTCCATATTTTATTGCATAAAATGTGAGAAATTATGATTTTCATAGTGGCTGCCACGTCCGATGCTTACTTACACTAAGCTGCCACCTCAGTAGTAATAGTAGTAGTAGTAATTGTCCCCTATGCAGTCTGGCCGAACAGCCCCGAGTCCCTATGGAAGGCCATGGCAGAGACCGGGCTTTCCCACAGAGCTCTCAAGGAGTGTACGTTGTGTTGTTGGCGTAGGTGATTGTGTGCAATGCAGTCTTCCATGATGTGCTCAATAGTATGGGGTGCTGTGTTACATCCTGGACAGGCATCAGCGACGGAGTCATCCAGCCTCTTCTGATAACTCAAGAGGGCTGGATAATGCCCACATCTCAGCCTGCCCAGGTGGACCCTGTCCTCACGGGGGAGATAGTGTTCAGAAGGATGGATATCAGGAGGCCATGCATGCAGCTGTGTGTTGTCTTTGAGTGACTGAATAGAATGGCGAGTGATTTGATTATGAATATGCTTCTGGAAGCTGGTCTGAGGCAGGCAGGGGGAAAGAGATGATAGTATTTGTGTATGATATTGTGTGCTGGGTGTTGTTTTGATGTTCCTTGGTGTGTGTGTGTGTGTGGATGTGCTGCCATGTAGTGTAGTGGATGTTGTGGGTTTGTGGAGGCTGCAGCGAGAATTTGGGTGCCTCTCATGTCTAGATGATCCTTGACTTTGAGGACTTTGGTTTCTTGGTGTAGGTGGTCTGTAGGTGTAGTAGCTGTGCAGCCTGTGATTAGTTTTAAGGCCTTGTTTTGTATGGTCTGAAGAGTGTTATAGTGTGTTTTAGTGAGGTTAGGAGCCCAAGCAGGGATTGCATAATTCATCACTGAACGTATATATTGTTTGTATACAGTGGTGGTGGTTTCTTTGTTGTGTCCAAATGTTGTATGGGCAAGTGACTTCAAGGCATTGAGTATAGGTGTTAATTTATTTTTGATGTTTGTGATGTGTTGTTTAAATGACACTGATGTATTGTATGTTACACCAAGGATTTTGGGTATTCTTTTTCTGTGCCTGCCCTCCTTTCTTCCTATTTCTCCTATATTTCCTGTCACTTCTTACTGCTTTTCTTTCCTTTACAGGTGGCATTACATTGAGTGACAAGCCAAATGGTTTCCTGTAAGCCAAGAAACCATTTACAACGCTGGGTGGTAACCATATAACCAAACCAT
This sequence comes from Birgus latro, assembly GCA_018397915.1. Classification (NCBI taxonomy): domain Eukaryota; kingdom Metazoa; phylum Arthropoda; class Malacostraca; order Decapoda; family Coenobitidae; genus Birgus; species Birgus latro. The sequence continues at coordinate 13,395 of JAGKTI010013349.1, forward strand.
ACGTGCTCCCTACGTGTCAACAAGTGGGTTGGTGGAGGGTTAGTGCCCCTCCCCATAAAAAAAAATAACTCAAAGTCAAATGGCCACCCCTTACGGGATTATGGTGTCTGGCAATAGTTAGTTAGTTAGTGTGTGTGTGTGTGGTAGGGGAGTGTTGTTTATGGTGAGGTGTGGAATGTGACTGTGTTCTGCTGTCCAGTTTGTGAGAAGGGTCACTCTAGATTTGGCTGGGGCTATTTTGAGTCTGTTTGTGGTGAACCATTCATGTAGTGTGTTGAGGTAAGGTTGGAGGATTTGTGTGGCTGTTTGCATTTTGCTGTGTGCATGTAAGTGTTATGTCGTCTGCATAAGAAGCTATGTGTATCTGTTGTGTGTGGGGTGTGGGTATGTCATGCATGTATAGGTTGAAGAGTGTAGGAGACAAGACAGATCCTTGGGGGACACCATTTGTGAAGTTTCAGATGTTCAAGGACTGACCAGCAAAAGTTACATGTGCATATCTCCCTGCTAAGTAGTTTGCTAGCCATCTTTTTGTGTTATTGTGCATGTTTGTGTTGAATATTTTGTTTATGAAGCTGTGGTGGGGGATGGTATCAAAAGCTTTACTAATGTCTAGTGTGACAAGGAGTGTTCTATATGGTGGCCTAGCTGAATTCATGCCATCAAAAACTCTCTGTGTGAGGTCTGTAAGAAGAGTGTTTGTGGGGTGTAGTGGCCTAAAACCATGTTATAATGGGGCTAGGGGGGTGTGAGGTGTAACTAGTTGTAGTACCAGTCTTTCAGTGACTTTGGAGGGGGTGCAGAGGAGTGTGATGGGGCAGTGTGAGGAAGGTAATGTGGAGTCTTTGTTGGGTTTGGGGATAGTGATGATAATGCCATGCTTCCAGATGTTGGGTATTATGTTGTGTCAGTAGCTGTAATTTGATATGTTGGCGAGTGCTTGTGAACACCTATGCCTTACTTACCTCAAATTCATCCTTTTTGGGTTAAAACTAAATGAATCCATGCTTTGTGTTCATTATTTTAGTGCATAGGATGTGAGAAAGGGTGATTTTCATAGTGATTTCCGTGTCTGATACTTCCTTACACTGTGCTGGCAAGTTGTGAACACCTATGCCTTACTCACCTCAAAATCATTTTTTGGTTAAAATTCAATTAATTTATGCTTTGTGTGCATTATTTATGTGAAAGGGGACTTAAATAAGTGCTATACATGTCCAGCAGGGAGGTAGGTAGGTGGTTTTCTGATTTAGGTTAGGTTAGGGTTATGAATGACCGGTGCGGGAGCTTCAGGGCCACTATCCAGATACGACCACTTTCTGGTCATGCCTTTGGCTCTATTACGTCGGATAGTGGGAAGATTACTGTATTCAAAGGAAATTCAAGCATGTGGACACTCTGTTGTTCGTTTTGAGTGTGGAGGAGGCTTTCTGGCATACATATGAATTTCTGCGGATCTGTGCCTAGACAGGCATCACCCTTTTGCCAGAGATGTTTGCTTTCTGCAGGAGGGAGACCGTTTTCGTGGGCTATCACTTAGGCCGGATTCATACAAACCCACGGACGACTGCCTGGCAGCTGTCAAGACGTTCCCCATGCCTGAAGCGGCAACCACATCAGACATCGTCATGATTCGGTTACATGAACCAACTGGCCCCATTCTTGGCCACAGCCCCAGTCATGGAACCATTCCGGGAACTACTAAGGAGGCCATCAGGAAAGCACATGTATGGGGACAACCATCTACATACCAAGTTTCTGCCAAGCACAGGTCATCATATGTCAGCTAGCCAAGGACGGCCTGGCCTACTATGACAGGACTCACCCCACCGCGGCTATCACCGATTGGAGTAGAGCCAGCATAGGCATTGTGATCCTCCAACAATATTGCAGTTCTCTATCCGCCAGGGCGCCCTTCTGCTGCAAGGGTGGGTGGTGTCTTGCACTGCGTGGCAGCCGTCATCTCTCCCATGTGGAGGTAGGCTGTGTGCCAATGGAAGGGGAGGCACTTGCCATGGTATGGTGCCTCCACAAGGCAAAACTCTTCCTGTTAGGGTGCCCCAACCTTACCATCGTGACTGACCACTGCCCTCTTGTGAAACTGCAGGGGGCAAAGCCCTAACAGACGTGGTCAAACCCAGGCTGTTCAGGTTGAATGAGAGAACCCTGCAATTAAGGTTTTGGATCAAATATCTGCCCGGGAAACAGAACAGTGAGACGGAATTCCTCTCTCGTTACCCTGCCCTCAGGACCACCCCAGATGCAGGCGACCTGGACTTAGATGAACTTACCACCATCAATGTTGCAGCAGCAGTAGTTGGTGCTGTGGACTGCGACAGCCTCACATTGGATGAGAGCACTGTGATGGCTGCTGACGCAGATGACCTAGTGTACCAGCTATTCCTGACCAGGGCTATGGCTGGGGACTGGCACCCTCAGAAGTCACAGGAAATTGCATGCCTCCACCCATTTTACAGTGTGGGGGACAGGCTGATGGCTTCCAGGGATCTTGTCACATACTCACATGACGAAAGCCACGTGCACCTCGTCATTCCCTAAGCTTTGCACCCCCAGGGCAGCTGCCCATCTACACGCAGGACACCAAGGCTTGGACCCTATGCTGTGGAGGGCCAGGCAATCAGTCTACTGGCCTGGAATGGAGGGTGACCCACATCACCAAAGAGCTTCATGTTCCTCATGTGACACACGCACCCTCACTGCCACCGGAATCGCTCACCCTCACCCCACCTGCAGACTACCCATTCCAATTAACTGCAGTGGACATGTTCCAGGTGGAGGGCCATGTGTACATGGTATATGCCAACAGGATGGCTGGAGGTGGTGCACTTCCCACACGGAGCTACATCCGCCAAAATCGATCCATAGTTGCGGACCTACTTCGCCCAGAGAGGGGCCCCTGAACAGATCTCCACGGATGGCAGGACAAACCTCATCAGTGAAGGGATGGAAGCTTTCAGAGCATGGGACATGGCCATATGCTTTTCGTCCGCACAGGACCCACAGTCAAATGGTCATGCAAAGGCAGCCGTATAGACTGCCAAGAGGTTGATACGGGACAACACAAGTGGAAGTGGCAGCTTCGACATGGACAGTGTCTCACTAGTCCTCCTTCAGTACCTGAACACCCCCTCTCCATGGGGTTAACAAGTCCCCCAAGCAACTGGCCATTGGAAGGCAGCTCCGGGGCGGGGTGCCTACTGCCAGGCAGCAACTGCAGGTGGACAGGCACTGGCGCCAGGCTCTGTGAAGGCACAAGAGACAGGTAGCCGAGATGCAAGAGCAGTTGCACACCGTGACATTCCCAGGGAATCAGCATTGCTGCAGCCTGGTCAGCATGTCCACAACTAGAACCAAGCCTCCAAGCTGTGGGACAGAATAGACATTGTGTCACAGGTTCTACCCCACAGGCAATACACAGTGCAGCTAGATGGTAGTGGTTGCCTCTCACACAGGAACAGGTGGCACCTGTGGGTCACTGCTCCACTCCCTAACCCCACACACCTAGTGCACTCCACACAGCCACCTGCACCACCCTCTGCCCCACCTGCCAACCCAGCACACCCGACGCCTGCAACACAGTCCCTTACACTGCCCTCAACTGCTCCAGGACTCTCTCGGTGGGTGGCTCAATGGCCCACATGGTTAACCCATACCACGCTGGGGAGTGGGGGACTGATACCGCTCTATGCCGGCCGATTTTGGATTTTTTTCCCTGGGTAAATGAGCTTGATAAATCAATATAAGACCCTTGGCACTAATAAAACTAATCACTAAAGCCAGATAGTTGGCAGAATCGAGTCAAGTAGGTGTCACTCTACCTCTGAAATTTTTGAGGATATTTAGAGAGCAGAGAGGCTGTGTGATTGTACATTGATTATGGATCTTTTTTCTGGTTAAATGGGCTTAATACATCAATATAAGATCCCTAGCTCTAATAAAAGTTATCACCAGGGCAAGAAAGTTGGTTGATTTAAGTCAAGTTGGTGCCACTCTACCTCCGAAATCTTCGAGGTTACTAAAAGAGCAGAGCATATGTGAGCTTGTGAACAGATTTTGGATTTTTCTGTGGGTAAATGAGCTTAACCCTTTTGCACACGCAACCACAATTTGCGTTCCACGTGGTTGGCCACAAAGATGCACATGGAACGCAAATCGCATGAAAAAGCGAAAAAAAAAAATCACCAAAAATTAAGTTTTCAGTCAATTTGCATCAAATTTTGGTGCATTCAAGCGGGTGCGTCTCTCTCCCGAGGTAAGACCTTGGCAACACTGTAATGGCTGCTATGAGCCTCTGTATAGTGATAAAACACAGTACTTTACAAGCAGCCGCGCTGTGTCATCCCAATAAATCCGCCATTTTCCCCATTCCACCCGAGGCAGAAGCCATTATTGAAATAGTGTGATTGTACAGTGTTTCTTACTATACTGTGAAGTGATTGTGTCTGTGGAACACAGATATATTGTTTGTAAAGCATTGGGGCCTGTTATCAGCCATTAGGTCTAAAAGCAGGAGTCTGGTTTGTTATAGCAGGGTTTTCCACTTGGTTTCACCCTGCTCGTAAATGATGTGAGTATTTTACCTTTATAGTGAAGCCATTACTGTACTTATATTTGTGAAACGCATAGTGCCTGGATTAGTGAAATAACGGACCTACCACAGCAGGCATTATGTTATGTCATAGAGATACATAGAAGTATGCCTTAGTTGCTAAGGGAACAGGCGGTCTCGTACGCCAAACAGTAAGGAAGGGAACAACAGAGGAGGCTGGGATGGAATGATGTGATAAGTGTTTTATATTGCATTTGGTTCAGTGTAAAATATACGTATAAAATAGTGCAGCGAGTGTTCACCGAGAAATATTGTGTGCACTTACTGACAGCAGAAGGTTTATGCAATGATCAGAGACAAGAAATACGCCACACAGCGACACATATATGACATATTATATTCATATGTTTTGCAGCGAATGTTCGTCAAGAAATCTATTGTGTGCATCGCATGTGTTACGCAAACATTATGCAAGGAGGAGAGAACAAATACGGCAACCACCCACCCACCCACTCACACATACTGTGTAACTCATCTTCAAATCCTTCAAGTTCTGCCAGCACCTGAACATCTCTGGAACAAGTGAGTTATCCATATTTTGTTGATTTGTATATTGAGCTATTCTATATTTCTATATTTTTTACACAAATAAGTATTGTTTTTTTACATACACAGTACACATATGAGATGGAAGAAAGTTCACCTTCAGAATCAGTACCTAGGAAAAAGACTAGTGGTCATGTCGAGAGTCTGAGAGCACTATCAAAAAGCTTAGATTTCACGTGTATACTTTGAGTAAAAAAAATAAAATAATAAAACCTAACGAGCGAAAATATGTAGGTGTTCGTGAGGCAGGGAAAGAGAGTGTTTTTATCTTGCTTGTGGGCGAGGAAGGGTATTCTATCTTTGTCGTCCATTTACTTGAAAACTATTGGACGCATCGATTTCCTGTAAGAACCATGATAAAGATCAGTGAATTCTACAAACGTACAGGACATAACTATGTAATTTCTCTAATGAAATGTTGTTCTTACATAGGCAGTTATTGTGTGCGCATGACGAAAGTTAACTGTGGCTGTGAGTACACTGTAGTTTTTTGCGATTTACTCGGAAACTATGAGGCATATCAATAATTGGAGGGGACCCTGAGAAAGCTTATGAAATTCTACATAAGATTATTTAATAAAAACATAAGGTGTGCGAGAAAACTTTTGGAGTAAAGCTCCCTGAACAAAAATCATTCTTTTTTATAGCTTTTAGTTTTTGGCTATTTTCTCAAAAACCACAAATCGTATCACAACCGGACACATCTCATTAGAAAGCTAATGAAATTTTCTATCAAAACTTCTATCTATCTATCTATTGCCAGACACCATAATCCCGTAAGGGGTGGCCATTTGACTTTGAGTTATTTTTTTTTTAAGGGGAGGGGCACTAACCCTCCACCAACCCACTTGTTGACACGTATGGAGCACGTATGGTTTGGTTATATGGTTACCACCCAGCGTTGCAAATGGTTTCTTGGCTTACAGGAAACCATTTGGCTTGTCACTCAATGTAATGCCACCTGTAAAGGAAAGAAAAGCAGTAAGAAGTGACAGGAAATATAGGAGAAATAGGAAGAAAGGAGGGTAGGCACAGAAAAAGAATGATAAAGGCTAAGGAAGAAGTAGGCAGCACTACATCAAGTGAGTGGATGATGGTATCAAAACTTCTAATAACATTTTTCTGTATAATGAAAACATTCGAACAATGATGCTGGGAAGTGAGACCAATGTTCTGAAATGTTTATTCACGACAGCCTAATGTACTTTTAATTGTAGTTTTTTTTTTTAAATCGTCTAGAATAAACATAGGCGAAAAAGATGATGTGCGGCGAAAAAGATGATGTGGGTTTCATGGGAATATACAGGGTGATTCACGAGTTTCTCCAGAAACTCTGGGAAATGCACGCTTATGCAAATCTAAGCATATTTTGGTGTTTATTGTAATGGTTTACAAGTGGGGTAATATTCAAATCTGACAGATATGAGTGTGAGGTGGCCAGGATGGTGGCAGTCTTGCTGTGTTGCCAAGTTACTCAATTTTCTTTTAAATTTTACATGTTGTTCTCATTCTGAATGAAACTATTCTTTCATTAGTCATCCGGTAAGTAATTGTTCTACATAGAAAAGTATGTCACTTTAAAGTAACAAATAAATCTACTATTGAAGGTGTAAACATGGCAAAGATGCCATACCAATGATAGAGCTCACACTGACAGTTCCCGCCAAGTGCTAGCGAGTGTGGTAGGCCTATTTACTCCAGGTACGGTTTTACCCACATTTCGCTACAATGCCATTCACTTTTACAAACATGGAGTATGAAGATATGATTTTTATCTATGGCTTCTGCAATGGCAATGCTGAAGCATCAGCAAAAGAATACAGATGGAAATATCCAAACAAGAGCCAAGATGCAAAAGTGTTTTACCACGTCTACATGGAGAGGCAAGTTGAAGTACGACGCATAGTAGGAATGATACACTGCAGCCCTAGCATCAGTACAAGAAGAATTTCATTCCGACTTAGTGTTCCACAAGCGAAGGTATGGAGGACATTAAAGCAGAAAGGTCTGTACCCATATCACATACAACAAGGTTAGCATCTACAACCCGGGGATTCTGCTCAACGACTTGATTGCTATACTTGGCTAGCAGATCATCCTCAGCTGTACAAGTACATTTTATACACTGATGAAGCCATATTTACCCGCAGTGGATCACATAATACTCATAATGCACACTGGTGGTCAAAAGAAAATCTCAAGGAAACAGTTGAACGGAACTTTCAACACCGATTATCAGTTAATGTGTGGGGCGGTGTGATTGACAACCAGCTGACTGGACCTCATATCTTTGAAGGGAGGCTTACAGGAGATGTCTATGTTAATTTTCTCAGAGATGAACTTCCCTTCTTACTTAAAGATGTGCCTCTGAAGACACGGCAACGTATCATTTTTCAACATGTAGGGGCGCCTCACACTCATATCTGTCAGATTTAAAAATTTCCCCACTCGTAAACCATTACAATAAACACCTATACTTATAGAGTATTTTGTGCTTAGAATTGTATAAGCTTGCATTTCCCAGAGTTTCCGGAGAAACTCGTGAATCCCCCTGTATAGAGGTTTGGGTGGCAAAAATAAGGTGAGAATATGTGTTTTTTGCGGCGGGCAGGCACAGCGTGGGTGAGTAAAATCGTGAGCTGTGAAACTTGCTAAAACTTACTGTGCACGAAAGGGTTAATACATTAGTATGAGATCCCTGGCACTAATAAAAGTAATCGCCACTCGACCTCTGAAATCTTCAAGGTTACAGAGACAGCAAAGTGGCTGCAAGCCTGAGAAGTCACTCACCTCCTGCGCACCTAAATCAGTGTTGTAAGCGTAGCGGAGAAATGTCTGAAGTTAACGAGATATGATATTACCTTTCATATTACTTTGGTTGCTTGCAGTGGCTTCTCAGTGCTGCAGGATGTAGATCTACGTCACCGGCGATTTTGAAGGGGACGTAGATCTACGTTGCTAGCATAGCATGAGTTAAATGACTATGTCATGTAGTTGTTAAGTACTACATAGTTAGGCTAAGCATTATATACTAAGTACTACCATGCCTGTACTATGATTTGAATTGATTTGTGTTGTACGCATAGCCTACCATAGTATAGAGCAATACCATACAGCTGTCAACAGTTATGTATTATGCACTATGTATTGCACCTCTAAACATTATGTCTTGCATGTAGCTCATTTACAATCATACATTAGTATTAAATACACTGTGCTTCTAATCTCTGCCCCCTGGTACCACACAGATTTACCATGCATTATGTATCATTATCATGCATTTTTTTACATTAAGTATTGCTATGCCCCAATGATTTATGCCTGTTACCATTACCGTATGATATACTGTATTTCCTATTTTTTTTATGTCAGATTAAAATCTCTCTTCAAGAGAAGTCATCTTGGAGGGGAGATGTAGGATATGTGCCATGGGAGATGTTCGGGAGGCAGCGCTTGCAGGCGTGAGCGTTATGTAACAGCTCGTGGGGTCAGTCTATTGCTAATGGAATAAAGGGGTACATGCATCTCAGAGGTATGCTTACCCTACACCTAGTTAGCTAGTGACCTAACAGTAATAAAATACCGATATGCACACATAAAGAATATGGGGAGGATAGTAGTGTACCAAATACAGTACAGTACTGTAGTATAGTAAATACGGATTGTAAAATACTTTAAGACTTATCTACACAAGTAAGGGGTCTGCACTCATTGCAGAAATATGCCTGACACAGGTAGCCATAGGCTACTGGCCTCCCCAAACCTGTGTCAGGCCTGGGGGTGGTTTAGTCACTGTCAGAGTCACTCTCCATCAGCACTAGAGATGGTACTGGGGTGACGGTGGGGCTGGGGAGCAACAGGGATGGTGTTGGTGATGGAGTGGGTGTCCCTTGGGCAGAGGTTGAGGGCAGACAGACATTAGATTCAGTTGAGGGGAGGCTAGAGGTGGATGTCAAGGAAATGTCTGATGTGCAACTGTCCTTCCTTTCCTTAGGCTTATGTGCTTGTACCAGCTGTACACTGCTTCGTCTAATTTTACACACTTTGTTTTTTTCATAGACCATCTTTCCAACATTTTCGATTTTTCACTACCTATAGCACCCATCTCTGGTTGCAATTTCAATTTCTTGATTTCACCCTCGTGTCTGCGTAGTTGGTGAGTGGGGTGTGCCTGCAGAGATGGATGAGAATGGCAGTGCTTTAGTGGACATTTGTGCTGGGAGGGGGTTGGTGGTAGTTAATACCCTCTTCAGGCACAAAATGATCCATTGGTATACATGGCGAGTGGTGAGAAGAGAGGACCGGGGAATGAATGAACGGAAGGCAATGATTGACTATGTGTGTGTGGATGAAAGGATGAGAAGATGTATAATGGATGCAAGAGTATATAGAGGTTGGGGGAGTGGACTTTCTGACCACCACTTGGTGGTGGCCAGAATCAGAGTCCAAACAAGATGGAGGAAGAGAAGAAGGGAAAGACAAGAGGAAGTATGTGTTACAAGGAGGGTAGAAAAGTTACAAGAGGATGGAATAAAGGCTGAATATAGAAGGGAAGTGGAGGAGCGATTGGGTAAATATAGATTGGAGCAGATGGGGGACGTG
>JAGKTI010013350.1:0-23169 GCA_018397915.1 Birgus latro
TTCCTCTGTCTGTATTTCCTACTTCCTATGATCTCCAGTCTTTCAAATGCAGTGTGTCCAGGCATCTCGAATTGAACGGATCTTGAATTTGGCTCTCTTTTGTACTGTTTTTGCTTTTTCTTGGAAGGAACAGTATGCAGGCCTGTGGCCTTTGGTTCCTTCTTCCTTGCATAAAAAAAAAAAAAAAAAAAAGATAACTTAGAAAAATGCCTAAACAGCAAGATTTCGTCATATGTTGGTCATGTGGGTCAAAATACACTATCAACTTTTATCCACGCAACTTGTACTGAAATACGGGACAACTAGGAAATCGGCTGATGGTAACAGAATATAAGCGAGCAATTTTTCAGTAACTTTATGAGAACCCAACAGCAAAATAATACATCAGAAAAGGTGACATTGGTTGGGCTGCAGGAGGAGGGTAACTTCAGCCCGCAGTCCATTAAGTTCACGTCTAGGAAAACCTGGAGTGCAACTACTACTATTACTACTGTAGTGTATATCCACTCACTCATCGGTCACTTATACTTCTCATAGTTCTCCACACAAACAGGTATCTAAATAATATTCTTCATAGCAAAACAATGTATTATAAAATCCCAAAAATACATATTGCCACAGATCTTAGGGAAAACTTTCCTAGACATAGTAAAAGAGAATGACAGGTATCATACAAAATGTACAAAATATACAAGGGAAAAATTAAATTACAACTCCAAAATAAAACAACTCCAGCACACAAACTAAACAAATATGCATGAATTTGAATGTGTCAAAATAAAAAACAAAACAATACCACAGAAAGCCATCACAGAACCAAAAATATACACACAAAAAAAGTTAGCGTTAGTAGCAATGCTTATGATAAAAAAGCCTTTAAACATACCTGGACACTTTTGTAATCTTTATAGGAAACAAGCTAATCTTTCAAACAAAAATACAAATCACACAACTAAAAACATACATCATGGAAAAAAAAAAAATGCTAGTGTCAGTGATAATGCTTTTGTTATCAGGCCTTTAAACATACCTGGACATTTTTGTAATCCTTACAGAAAACACACTAATCCTTCGGAAAAGAATACAGCCCACATTTCTACTGGCTCAGAGGGCTCTCTAACATCTTCTACCAGTATATTCCTGCATATGGCTTGTAAATGTGTTTTTACACAACCTGTATTCTATCAATATAAAAATCACAAATGACAATAAGGTGTAACACAAGGCACAAGCTTGAAGCTGATGAGAATGTAACAGAAAACTGTTACAGCATACCCTTCACTGATACCAGAGAGTGAACAAGCATCAATGAGCTAACCAGATGATGATCATACACAAAAATAAAGCCTTATTCTGACTGAAATAAAGTCCTTCATTCACTCCCAATGTTACTTACATACATCATCATCATCATCCTCACAGCCCTATTTCCATTATAGTAAATGCAATATAAAATGAACTGACAGGATCCAGAAGCTTGTACAGGAAATATTATACAAAAGACATTATTCCAGTTCCTAAAGTTACTTCCAGTCTTTAACAATGTTATCTTCATATATTGCAAAATAAATGTATACACATTTCAAAAATGAAATGAGAGTTAAAAACACCAAAGGATGGATGGAACTTATTCTCTGACTTGCTAAGACTGCATGAAATTCTTGGTGTTCTACTATATGCCACAGCCAATCAAAAGACAATTTTTAACTACTGAAACCAATAATCTGCAAATTGAGATCTGTTAATTTGCTGTAAACTACACCCGTACAGCTGACAATGTACATCTTTATATTATCTGCATGAATTACACCCACATTTGGAAAAGCTGTTTAACCAATTTATCTGGTGGGAGGCAAAACTGATCATCATCTGAGAGAGGAACTGAGGTGTGGGGTCAAAAGCTTTCAGCTGGCCTCATACAACAGCACAGGCAGAGGAATCAACCACAAATACACAGTCAAAGTTCAAGTGAGATTACAACAAACCCATATTATTTTTAGACAACAAAAGTATATTCCCTATGATAGGCTGGAATCACCAGCTTTGGTTGTCTGCTGGACTAAGAGATGGAAAACTCCAAATTTGAACCCAAGGCCTTTGGTAAGGGTGACAAAAATAAGGTTATACAACCATAAAAAAGTTACCCAAGCAACTTGGTGATGGCACAGTGGCACTGCTGGAGCTAAAAGGCACCCAAGATCACTATCAGTTGAAATATGAAAAAAAATGCTTACAAACCTATGCAATGCAAAGGCTTTCAAAAATGAAAATTTAAATGCTTATCTACTGTATAACATGTACAATCTTTGAACATGTCCATATCATCAATTTATTGCTTTTTCATGTACTCAACAATGTGATATTTCATTATTACTGCCCTTGCCTTCATGCCAACATTCTCATATACTGTATAACATTATTACAGTACTTATTCCATCCGCCATGCACATGCCCATAGCTATTCTGAAGACAGTTAATTCTACAGCCAAGACAAGAATTCCTAGCAAAAGCTGACAATGCCTGTAGAAAAACATCTACCAAAAGACACCACACTGGTTACGTGTCGAACTCCAAGAAATAATTGTATAACTAGTTCATCTTCAAGACTTATATGTCATCGATGCTGCCTTCACAGTTTTATTCCGCTTAGACAGACTACTCAAACACAAGGGTTTAGCTTGTTCACTTGTTTGTGCATTTATTAAGGCTCCAACATGCTTACATACATCGGCCTTGGTCACCTAATGGTGGCTCTCCATGCTGCTCAATCTTTAGCAAGCTCTCTACCCTTATCCTTGGGGTAACATTCTATGATCTTGTCCTCAGCTCTTTTTCCTCTCATAAGTTTACCCTCAGTGTTCATATATCCCACCCTCTGAACTTATCCTCCAACCTCTCCACATGGCCAGACCATCTCAATCTATCACTTCTCATCACAGCAGTAAAACATTCAATTCCCAACTTTCCTCTAAACTCCTCATTTGCAATCCTAACCCCTCCATGCCTGTCACTGAAGGATTGGATGTTCCATTAATTCCAATGCTGCATACAAACATCTGGAGACACACAAAAAAAAAAAAAAAAAAATGTCCTATGGCTGATATTGTTGTCTAATCCAGATGAACACTAGGATGTTCACATGGTATTAAGAGTATATTTATTCATCATCATCATCATCATCTCATCGTGTGTTGCCCCATGAGGAGCATAGGAGCCCGGGGCTAGGTAAGTTGGTCCTGACATTTAAGATGTTACTAAAAAAAGAAAAAAAAAAGGAACTACAGTAATAGTAAATTAACAACTGAAAATGTGTCACTCACATTAAAGTTCAATTGGAATAAATTCTGTATCATCTGATGCATTAACAGTCTGTAATTTTCAGTAATTAGTAAAAAAGAATGTAAAAAAATATTTGATTAATAAATTTGTGGTAGGTGGGGGCACTCACCATCCACTCACTGCATGTAGTGCTGCTTTCAGGTGATTCCCTTTCCTCTCTTCCTTCCTTCTTCTTCTGCCATTCTTCCCTTAAGTCTTTCTCTTCCTTCTATCTATGGGTGACTCTATGCCACGTGACAAGCCAAATGGTTTCCTGTAGGCTACACCAGGAAGCCATTTACTCTGCTGTGTGGTAACCATATAACCAAATTATGGCACTTGGTGTTTTAGTGGGTGATTAAGGCACTCCAATCAGACTGAGCCTGTGCAGATTTATATCCAATGGGTGGTTGGGGTATACTGCTCATGTAATGCCACTCTGGAAGGAATGAGGCTGGTCACCCTCATCTTAATGTTGGGACCAACTTGCCTAGCCCTGGGCTCCTATGCTCCTCATGGGGTAACACAGGATTAGATGATGAATGAATGAATGAAAATAAATAAATACAACTGATACAAGTCACAGATAAAATTCAATACAAAATAACACTGGCTCCAAATATAATGAGTATGCATTATCACATGAGTATGCATAATCACATGCGAGTATGCATAATCACATGTGAGTATGCATAATCACATGTGAGTATGCATAATCACATGCAAGTATGCAACCTGCCCTGGCTGTTACATGTCTTTACAATGCAATGATGCCTTGGTTATCATGCACTTGATTACAAAGGTTTTGTTGTCACTGCAAGATGAAAATCTGAACTACTGTCATCATCTTCCACTTTTCAGCTCAAAAACATTGTTATCGCACACCTGAACTGGTACCTGCCGACAATGATGATGCACAGCCTGTGGTTTCTGATGGCTTTGAGGGATTCAAAGATAAGGCCCAACTCGATGAGTTAAACCCATGTAGTGGAGACCACTATCTCTCCCCCTAGCCTCAGAACCCCTTACCTCAAGTCCATCCAGGTCTTTCGATGGTATGTGTTTCTTCCTTGTTGTGCCCTTTTCAAAACTTTCTATTTACCCTGCCAAGCCTCTGAGTGTTTCTGATTTTTACCATAACAGTATTTATGTATTAAATGGGTCAAATAGTTGCAAAAGTGAAAATTTGGGCTTGCACTTGGGATGCCTGGTACCAATTAGGATAGATCCCATAGGTTCTGTGCTTTTATTACCACACAGTTTCATTGTCACATGCCATGCTCAGCACAAATCATGTATGATAACCAAGGCATCACTATGGCTAATAATAACTCTTGGTCTCTTACTTTTCATACCAACAAGTATGCAAGATCCAGTGGATTTTTTTTTTCCTCTTGCATTATATATAATGAATACCTTCAATGGTTTAGGACCACTTATGTATTGTAGTTTGATTAACAAATGGCAATCCTATTCAGCCAAGGGAAATGCCTAGCTGCCAAATGGTGAAAAATTATTTCAACTGACAAGTTCACTTCTCCAGGACCACTTACCTAGTAAGTATTTCATTCTGGCCAATGCCAAATGACATTATACAATTGACAGACAACACAAGCTGCCAAAGTTTAAATCTACATGGCACAGTATAGTTCTACTAATGTTTTACAATAATAATAAAATGTCTTACTATAAATATGTATTATAACTACATTATATACAAACTCCAGCACATTATGGTTTAAAACTTATTACTAGTAGCTGCACCACTCTTAATGCAATACTCAAATTATGAATATCATGTTACAAGCTTTATATGAAGCAACACTACAAGTTAAATTGCTACTGGACCAATAAGATTTGGGATAAACATAGACAAGGATTACCTCAGATGTATTCTTAACCTGGACAGATATAGATAAAAAAGCAAACACACAGACACAGGCAGATATGAAAACAGATTCATACAAGCACACAAATATACAAAATGTAAGTTCAGTTACTTGATGATCATACACAGTGATTCTGTAAATCTGCATGCATAACTGGACTGCATAAAGCAGATCCATTTAAAACAAACAAACAAACAAACAAACACATGCACGCACAAATTCAAAACTAAGCAAAATATAGTACAGTACAAAAGCCAATGTACAAACCATGTAAGCACTCAAGAAGCTTCTATTACACCCATAACCAATACTAATTAATGTCTCACTTCAATACTGTACTGGTACAGTACAGGTATAGGGATTTTAAGCAGGATATTTCCTCTTGCATGCAAATTCTTATCAAGGTCATGAATTGTGCCATTCCCCACTGAAAAAAAAAAAAAATACAGAAACACTTGGCTCATGCTCTTATATAAAGTGTGCATATATCTATAATTTTTGGCAACTTTAAAGTCACATACTGGTAATAAAAACCTTTCAGTGAATTATAACAATGAAGAAAATAAAAATTATAGCACTGATTACGGTTTGCATCATGTGCGTTGTTGAAAACATCTTGCCAATTGCAAATTCTGGCCAAATTATTCCAGCAATTGTAGCTGAGGATAAGAATATCCAACATTTCATTCTGTTATAAAGGAGTATCAATATGGTTAACCCAAAGCACTCATTATGGCTAAAATTCTGAAGTACTGTACATTTGCCTTCACTGCTTTGGAACGGTGACCAATAAATATGTCCATACCATCCAATGAAATTTTCCTACCCAACACTGCACAATGCACATGTTTTCTTGTTTTCTACAATTATATTTCAATATAATTCATCATTGTTTGGAATGCAATATATTTTCAAGTAAATCTGAGTACCATTTATCCTTAATAATCAATCAAAGATTTTCTGTGACGCATAAAACAAGGAATCAGACAGGCTTGCGTAAATTCCTTGTGAGCTGTGGCATTATATGGTTCAAGAGGTGCAGCAACCAAAAATGCCAACTTTGCTTGCTTTTGGGCAATCATTTTAGGGAGATGCTTGAGGTCAGATTAGATCTTCTTGCAAAAGAACATCCCTGCTTAAAATGCCTTATGTTCAAAGATTACAGACAATTCGGGAGTTAAAGAAACCTTTTGAAAGAGAAACTGAGGGTAATGCTGAAAGAGAAAGACCATCTGTGGTATGGAAGACAAAAGTGGAACAGTATCCCCTAACTTCCTCTCCTTTCAGTTCTTCTATAACAAGTACAACCCTAGTTTATCAAGAAATATAATGCATGCACAATTTGTGCAAGCCAAAGTATCTACATTTCAGTAACTGAATAATCATTTACCATAATAAACTTTGCTTAAAATTACATACATTTCAATGCATATCTCTCAACTAATCATCAGTCTTACAGTTTCCCTCAATTAAAAGGATACACCGCATCACCTTTTCTTTATGTTCCTCAAATGCCATCTTTCCCTGCATGATCCCATGGTAACCTAGATACTGTTCTGTTCTATACAGTACTTGCTCATATTATACAGTACAGTTGTGTTATTGTTCTATGAGTATCAATTTTAACTGATTCACAATTAAGTTTCAAGAAGAAACAACACAGCTACATGAGTACACAAGATAATAATTTAACTGATAAAATTCAAATTTCACTACAATGGCTTTTGGGACCCATAAACATGCCATACAGAAACTCCCTACAGTAACACCAGTCCTAAATGTAATAGCCCTTGCATATCTCAAAACTGATGGTTCAGTTAACAGTGACCAAGTGGCGACATGGAAGGGTGTGTGGCTCTGTCTGCTGGTATGGGGAAGGACTATTGAACCTCTGGGTATGAAATACGTACCTGATAAACAGTCCATGCCCTGAGTCTGATGCAAATTGTGATGCCCTGTGACCACCCTGTGACCACTTAAGTGATGATAAATGTTTAAAATGACACAAGGCTTAACAACGGATCTCAATTTCATGACTAGCACAGAAGATTGCAGACAGTACAGTGTATGATTATTATCTATCAATCTATAGCCAGATGCCATAATCCCGTAAAGGGTGGCCATTTGACTCTGAGTTATCTGTTTTACAGGGAGGGGCACTAACCCTCCACCAACCCACTTGCTGACACGTAGGGAGAACGTATGGTTTGGTTATATGGTTACCACCCAGCATTGTAAATGGTTTCTTGGCTACAGGAAACCATTTGGGTAAAGCCACCTGTAAGGGAAAGAAAAGCAAAAAGAAGTGACAGGAAAGATGGGAGAAATAGGAAGAGAGGAGGGCAGACACAGAAAAAGAATGACAAAGGCTAAGGAAGAAGTAGGCTTCACTACATCAAATGAGTGGATGATGGTCACCACCACCTACCACTAACCATACAAAACATATGTATAGTAAGAATACTCTAGTATTACCACATGAAAATCAACAGAACTGAAAATGCTTCGTAAAAAGCATTTCAGAGAAATTACTAATGCGCTACAGAATCTAACTGATAGACAGAGCAGAAACTAACAATCCTCACCTGTTTAAACTACTATAACATCTCTGAGTATCATACAGGTATAAAATTTAAAAATACCCAAGTACTGTACCCTATATAAGATTTGGCACAGTTATAAAGGCAGCTGTTTGTGAGTGTAGGGTGGAAGATCAGAGCTTCAGGCTTCCTCTGGCACAATAGTTATGGTCAGTTTTTTGTTAGGCCATCGGAACGTTGCTGGTAGTGTTACCTGGGGGGAAAAAAAATGTAAATAATATTTTGCATCTTCCAGGTGGAGAGAACAGGAAACAAGAGACTGACTAGGAGAATATACATGAGTGAGATGGAAGCAGAGACCATGGATGAGATGGACAAATGGGGTAGAGAGGTATATGGGAAAGTGAAGTGTGAGTGGCCAGAGTGCAGCCTGATGGAAAAAGACAGGCCCTACTAGGAGGCAATTCATTTATGACCACCCCTTCCAGGATTAAGGCATAGGCTACATACATACATCATCTGATCCTGTGTTGCCCCATGAGGTGCGTAGGATCCTGGGGCTAGGCAAGTTCGTCCTGACATTTAAGTTGAGAGTGACCAACCTCACTTATCTCTGACTGGCATTACGCAAGCAATAAACCCTAACCACCCCTTAGATATAAACCAATACAGGTTCAATCCGGTAGGAGTGCCGTAATTACCCACTAAACCACCAGGCGCCATAGTCTGGTTACATGGTTACCACCCAGCATAGTAAATGGTTTCCTGGTGTACAGAACCATTGGGCTTGTCACACAGTTAGAGTCACCCACAAACAAAAGAAAAAGGAAAGAAAGAAGGAAAGAAAGACAGAAGAGGAAGGAAGGAAAGAAAGAAGGAAGAGAGGAAGGGCCAGCCTCTAGAAAGCAGCACTACACTGAGTGAGTGGATGGTGAGTGCCCCCACCTAGGATTAGGGCATCTGACTATGGTAGATACTCTGAAGATACGCCTTCCCTCCTCATCATATATCGTTATCATCAACTCTACTTCTCACTATTAAATGGGGTGGGCAGGAGTCCATAACTGAAGTAAGGCACAAGAGGAGGAGAAATATTACCTAACTGCCCCGTCATCTGTGCACTCAATATTTATGGCATCACATTTCTTGGCTTTCTCCAACAAGCACATATTTTCCACATTTCAATCTTCTATCAAAACTACAGCACAACCTTCCATCATATATAACATATACAGCTACTGTTATATAACACCCTGCATACAAGGGTCAGTCATAATTGACTGCATTCTGATGAAGATTGAATATGATGCATGTATATAGGGACAGGTTCACATTAAGACAGTCACAGTGATATGCTGCTCCTTTTAGGTAGTAGATGACTGGCTACTATCAACCCTGGGAGATGTCATCATCATCATCATCATCATGTAATCCTGTACTGCCCCAAGAGAAGCACAGGAGCCAGGGACTAGGCAAGTTGTTCCTGACATTTAAGTTGGAAGTGACCAGCCTCAAACATCCCTGAGTGGCATTATGTGAGCAGTAAACCCCAACCATCCCTTGGATATAAACCTGCACTGCTTCAATCCGATTGGAGTGCCTTAATATGTCACTAAACCACCAGGCACCATAATTTGATTACATGGTTACCACCCAATGTAGGAAATGGATTTGTGTGTACAGGAAACCATTTGGCTTGTCACTAAATGTACAGTCACCCACAGACAGAAGGAACAGTGAAGGAAAGAAATACAGAAGAGGCAGAAATAAAAGACGGATGGAAGAGAGGAAAGGTCAGTCACCTGAGAGCACCACTACATTGAGTGAGTGGATGGTGAGAACCCCCAACTTTTTCTATGGTCAGACGCCATAATACCATAAGGAGTAGCTGTTTGACTTTCAGCTGTTTCATGGGGAAGGGCACTAACCCTCCACCAACCCACTTGCTGACACGTAGGGAGAACGTTTGGGTTGGTTATATGGTTACCACCCAGTCATGTAAATAGTTTCCTGGCTTACAGAAAACCACTGGGCTTGTCACTCAGTGTAAAGCTACCTGAAAAGGAAAGAAGAGCAATAAGAAATGACAGGAAATATGGGAGAAATAGGAAGAGAGGAGGCCAGATACAGAAAAAGAATGATAAAGATGATGGAAGAAATTGGCAGCACTACATCAAGTGATATTATCAAATATGTGAAATGTGACTACAAGCTATGGTAAATAACTAGCGGCACAATTATCAATTACCATATTTTGGCAGGAAACTCAGCCACCCATAAATAGTGACAAAGCATTAATGCAAACTCCAATCTGTAACTCTCATATATATTGTTTAAACTCTTATGATATACCTCAGATTTGATTCTTTTTCCCAACAGTTTCCAGAACCTGATTTAACAGTCAGTTTGTAGAAAACTTTGGCTACACCATGGCCAACCTCAGTACAGTATAGAAGTTCCTTATGAGAAAGCATGGCTTATTTTTTTATTAACTGTGGTTCTGATCTGTGACTGATACACTAAAGATGCTCGCCATTATAAAATTACTGTGGTAAAATCAAGTGTGAAATAGGTCAACATTAACCTGAAAGCACTAATGGTGAGGACAGAAACCTATTCATTTCTTATATAATGCTGACAACATTTATATTAAATGCTAACTCAAACCAATTTCATAATCAGTGTCCTACGAAACTGAGCTTAAGAACTCTGTCGCTAATGATTTCACCTCTTCATTCAGAAAATTCAGGTCTCTACAGTAAGTCCATTCTAAGGCACTTCCATTCCATTCACAAAGGTTCACAATGACACTTGAATTATTCCTCTTCTTAACTGCTGCATTCATCAAAATTTCTTATAAAAATTTGCTCATACATCATCTGTACACATATATGTTGTTTCACTATCATATTTCTGGTAATGCTTTCTTCACAACAACCCATTCCATATCAATCTCAGTGGGTGACATCTGCACTGTCTGTGGTATCTCTAGACTAGTGCTGTTCCCAGGAAAAGCTTCAATGAACTGTCACAGAAAAGTATTTCTTCTGCAATTCCTAACTTTCCTTTGATCTGTTACCACACTACCCAGAACACTCCTTATATACTGTTTAATTACTGCATCCCTGTTTCTACACAGTGTAAAGTTGCCTGGTGACATCAGGCAACTGCAAGCTGCCTCCCAATTTCTCTCTCTCTCTTTTTTTTTTTTTTACTAATCATATGTCTGGCTATTCTGATTATTTTTGCCCTTGGCATCAGTATTGTTAACTTTGTAGATGAGCCCTGCACTAACTTCTTAGACTTACAGACATCCCTTTTGCTTTATAATTTGTTGCTGGGTACTCAACATCTTGCATCTACCAATATTTTAAAAGCTGTCTCTACTGAATTGTCATATCAATCTCCTCATTCTGTCACTATGCTCCTGCAAGTCTGGCTAAGTCTTTCAATCAGCCACGGGTTTTAGGAGCAAAAGACTGATATATAAACACACTCCTACACCTCCTGTTTCCTTTTAGACTAGTATTTTTCAAGTCCAGTAAAGAAGGTTCCCTACAGAATGATTCTATTAAAGAGAAAATTACTGTATATACTATGGATAGATGGCTGATACAGATGCCAAGAGAGATACCTATAATATTACAACAAACTTCCTTACCTCATCTGGGTCAGCTAGGTCTGCCAGGTCCTCCACCATGACAGAGAGGAAGTCATCTGGCACATAGACCTGGAGCCAGGGCCCCTTGGATGCATAAGGAGATGAGGCATCAACAAATGCCCCGGACACAGCAGGCGGTACCAACGTTACTGCACTCATGTCAACCACAGACTTGAAGGTGAAGTGACGACCATGTTTCAGCCGACCTCTGTAACACATGACAGATGAAAAATTGTATCGGTATAGTGCTGGTTGCCCTTCAGTCCAAGGACCTAATCTTTTCCTTGTTCTCGCTATCTTCTGACAATTCTGTTCAGCTTATTTATTTCTATTTTTATTTTTTTATATATTGAACTGGCTGGGTCACATACACTTCCCAATATCCCTTCCAAAAGCAGTGGACTCTCCTGAGCTGAACACAGTCATCTGGTAGCAAGTAATATAAAATGAAATTTAATTACTAAGGAATGAAGGGGGTTAAAACAGTATAAAGACAGTGCAATGAGCAATTACCCCATCCACCCACAAATTACCAGTATACATTTACTTTTATAGCTTACATACGGTACTCATCAATACAGATATAGACATCAAATCATGTCAAAATACAGTAAAAACACACTGTCTCATTCATCTAAATCTTTTAATGCTCTTAATGAAGGCGTCAATGTCTATTGCTAAATTAAATAAATGAATGTAAAAATGACAAATACTGTATTTGTATTGCTGGAAATGCCCACCTGAGTGCGAGTGGAAGGAGAGCTCCAGACTCGAGGTTGATTGTGAGGTGCAGTGATTCAAGGCGGCGCGTAACGAACAGTTCAGCTGAGTCAGTGGTAGCTGCACTTCCCTCCACATCACCTTCACTGTTGTTAAAGGCAATCAGAGACTTAACCAAGATTCTCCATGGGAAAAAAAAAAAGAAAAAAAAAGTTTTGTGTTAGTCTTCATAAGTAAGTAGCTATGCCACTAGAAGAAAATGGGTTAGGCTATACATTTCTCTAAATAGGACTAAACTACACTTGCAATAATGGTTAACTTAATTACGACAAACAGCCACCCCTTAAAGAATTAAGGTCTCTAGCTATAGATAGATAGCTAGATAGTGCCTGAAAATCTCAAAAGGAATGAGTTTTGTTTGTTTTTCTTGACTTCTTTAGAAAGGAAGAGTTTTGCTGGCTTTCACTACTCTGTTTTGTCTTTATCCATCTATCTATAAAAGGCAAAGAAATCAATGAAATAAAATAAATAATGATTCAGCATGACCCACTTGGGCTGCTTGTCCTGGTGTGAGGGTAAGGTGGTTGTGGCCCCTTGCAAGAGGCCTTTCTGCAGTGTGCTCCTGATCTGCTCACTCTCCACATGTGAGATTCGTGGACACTGTTCCCCCTCACCTTCACTCTCTACTCTTGGGCACTGGGGAGTTCCAGGTACCTGAAAAAAACCCAGTGAAGTAGGAAAGCCTGAAGGTGGGAGGAGTTGTAAGAAAGGAAGGTGGAAGGATATGGTACATGTGTGTGTGGGAAAGTCAGGTATAGAAACTGATGAGGCTATGAAACTGGTTGAAGACAGAGTTGAAAATAACACAAGATAGAGTTGGTTGCATTAAGTATGTACCGTTTGAAGCATATGACATGGGACTGACACTGCCTTTTTAACTTAAAGATCAATGGAATGACTATCTCACCAAAAAAGCCAAAGCCAAAAACCTGGAGAATTTCATTTCTGTGGGCACAATGTTAATCATTCTCCCACTTTTGTACTTTCTCTCACTGTTTTTCATCCTGTTTCACTTCATCTACACATGGTTAAATGAGTCATGATGATGATGATGATGATAAATGGGATATGTAACATCTTTAAACAAGAAAATAATAAAATGTATGTTTGTGCCTCACTTTCCCATTGAGCTCCCCTACTTGGGTGTTTTCCTCCTCCTAAATTCTAACAAGTTCCTATCTTGCTAAGAAACAGTTTTTCCAATGATGATAATGATGATGATGATTATGTAAAGTTCACTTATGGTGAGCCCTTGTTACAAGTCTCTTTTTATTTTTTTCCCCTTTTCATTTTGTTATAAAGTTCACCATAAATTATGGAAAAATTGGATACCTTATTCAAGTACCAGTGGTACCTACAGAATGAAGATAGCTGCCAGCTTCACACACCATACAGTACCAAAAGTGTGGAAGAAATACTCTGAAATATATTACTGTCTTAAATCAAGGACTAGTTCTATTTGTAATATTAAATTATGTTTAAAAATAGTAACACACAATCCTTATTAACCACTATATTACCCCTTCAGTCAAATGATACAGCTTTTATTATTGCTACTTTCAGCTTTTTTTTTCTTTTTTTTTTCAGCCTCACCTCTTCAATCTGATGATGAATTTTTCAAGTTAATTCATGATGCTTCTAGATTAACTTACTCAACACAGGAAAGATTTCTGGTATAGGGGGTTAATGAGGGCTATTTTTAATGCTTTATCTGAAAAGTCTCACTTAAACTGAACAAAGTTGCTTTAAGGTAGGAACAGTTAAATATTGGGTATTAGATATGCTACATGTCTGAAGGAGTTGAGAGACTTCAAACTGGACAGGTCAGAAATAGCTTTCACTTAACCCAATAGTATGAAAGGTCTTTCCTAACCTGAATAATACTGTACACACACACACAGTAAGGATAAAATTAAAATAACATTCTAAGGTTAAAATAGGTTAAATTCTTCAAGGCAACACACAATCTTTGGAACACCCACCATACTGCCTATTTCAGCCTCTGCCCAAGCTATCCTGGAGGACACCCCAGAGAGATTTGACCCTTCATTTTCAATGCCATTTTCAACCTCCTCAGCCACGGACGGTTCCAGTTCATAGATGCTCTCCCCTCGTCTCATGTCAGTCACCAACCATGGACCACCAGCACTGTAAAGCAGCAGTAGCTGAATCCATACTGTCTAAAAAAATAAAATAAAATAAATGAAATAATGCAAATAAATTAATTAAAAAAAAAAAGATAATGATCACAGCTGTGATAACGTCTAAGATGATATAATTTGGCACCCCTAGCTGGTATCCTCCTTTTTACTTAAGATATAATGAACTGACTAACTTGCAGGTCAATATGCAGTTTATTCAGGCTATTAAAAAAAAATGCCAATGGATTCTGCATACTTGAATTATGCAAGAATGATTTTTTTTGTCTATTTCACTGGGAATGATGTTGATACAAAACTACTCCCACTTTCATACCCTCTCTTTCCTTGTTTCTGGAAACTACTTGACCCCATCTTTATAACAGTAAAAAAGTTCAGGGTGCAGATGATACTAAAAAGATATTTGTATCTGGTAACTATCAGTCTATTTGCTCATGGAAAAAAAAAAAATAACCACACAAGTACCTCACCTGCTAAACCAGTTAGCTGACTTCCATAACAACAATGGCAACAGAGGGTCCCATAATACCCCTGATGAAGCACAGGTGCAACATCAGACTACTGTGATCAAGAACATTCAAGGGCAGGTAATTGGCTTATGACCTTACAGTATAGGCTTTAAATGATCAAAAACCTCTAACTTCCTCTCGGGGATTTGAACCAAAGCACACAACACCCTGACTGGTATCTGAAGCCACCAGTGATTACACAACTGTCTACAACGATATGTCATTAAAATATGGGTACAGCTTTTAAATGAAGGTTTTTTTTTTCCCTTTTCATTACTAAGATGCTGATTAATTACAAACACCCATTTTTAGGTAAAGTTTGTTTCAACTCATTATAGAGTTGGTTGGAGAAATCAGTGTCTTTCATGATTTTCACTGTTTAATCATGAGTAACATTAAATGGTTCATTGACAATCACGTGCGTAAGGAAGTATTTTGCCGGCACACATCCTAAAGCTAAACTAATGGGTAGTCAGAGATTTCCCAGAGCTAACTGATAGTGCTTGATCATGCAGGGGTTAAGTGAGGGCTGCCTGTCCATCTAGCTTAGATATCAATATGAATTTTTTCACCTGGGCATCCTCTTCATAATATCCAGCACCCCAACACCATTCCAATGTTGGGCTGCCCTGAGCTCCTCTGTGGTGATGCCCACAATTTGCACAAACTGCACAGAACCGCAGGGGGTGGTGACTGAGCCCAACTGAGGGTCCTCAGCCATCAACATGTGCTGCACCCGAGACTCACTGTTGTCTAAGGGGCAGTGCCAGGACACATGGTCACCAACACACAGAAGTGACTCTGTAAATTGAATAAATGAAGGTCATGTATACTAAGCAAAAACTCTGGATATGAATGATGCCACTGTGACAACCAAAACTTGCCACTTTTATTTTAGCTCCTCTGAGGCATTGCAATTCAAGACTATGTTTCCACAGTCCAGTCCACTAAAAGGCACGAAACTAGCCTATGGCCTGGCAACATAACCATCACTCCAGCCTAAGTACCCTACCACTAAACCAGGTGAATATCCAAGCAATTATATAAAGACTGAGTTTTACCTCTTCTGGATCCTACCTAATCATCACTGGAAAACAGGTTTAGGAGGATGATAGTGAAATATAAATTAATGTGCACAGGACTGAATGAGGAACCATAACACACAAGCAGTTGACAAAACAGACATAAAATGCAAATATGAGTAACTACGCCTATCTTATACAATATGTGAAAATGCTCAACAGAACAAGGAAGCATTTATGACTGTGAGTCAAAGAATGTGCAACTTAGCAATGAATGAGGAAGAAAGCAAAGGTGAGTGAAGTAGCTAATAGATCTGAAGGTACCATTATCATTTCAATAGCAGGGACTTCCCAGAGCTGAATGAAAATCACTTTACTGTATTACTGTAGCTAGTTTATAATTCCAAACTGTACCTCAACCAATGCAAGGGTTATTGCAATATATGTTGTAAAATATATCTTTCATATACCATGATATATTCTACTCTACCTACAGCAATGCCTGTACTGATATCAAACACAAAGGTTCACAATGCAACTAAAGTATTATGGTATAACTGCTGTCCAATGAATGCCATTGTTGTCATCTGAAGACACTCTAATCCTACACATCAGTTATTTCTACATGTCATTCCAAGTCACAGTATATCAAATGACTGAACTGAGAAAATACTGCACCTGACTGGAAGACGTATTTAGCAAGCGCCTGCATGATGGCAGCGGGCCATGTAGGTGGGCTCTTCTCCCCATCCTCACGTTTCAACCGCATCGTTAGCTCAAAGCCAAAACCACTGGGGCTCCCAGGTCCAGTGTTTTCATGAACACGCCCATCCCCATGAAGGTCAGAGCACCCAAAACTGGGGACATAGTGAAGGATAATCATGCAGAACTGGTTTCATAATAGCTGCAGCACAGTAAATATAACTCATTTTCCGTGTGTGTCAACAAGTGGGTTGGTGGAGGGTTAGTGCTCCTCCCTGTAAAACAACCAACTCAAATTCAAATGGCCACCCCTTATTGGATTATGGCATCTGGCTACAGACAGACAGAAATATTGCTAATGCTATTTCTGATGTTCTCTCATGAATGAATATTGGGCAGTGAATGACGAACTGAAACTTTCAAAAGTTACAAAATTATTTTTTTCACAACAGCTGCATGCATAAGGATATACTGTACAGCAGAAGCCAAAAAAAAATTGTGGGATGGTGAAAGGTGCTTTAGGAGTATGATATACCAGTCTATACCGTAATGGATTACAACAAGTGAATGGAAACAGTACGATCACATTCAAAGAATACGCATAACAGAGGACAAGGCACGAAAGTATATCCCTTGAAAAAGGGACTGAGGGTACTGTTGAAAGAGGAAGAATGCACGTAGTGTGGAATATGTAAAAGAAGAAAGCAGTGCAATATATTAGCGACAAAGGAGGAGGAGGTACCGGAAAGACCAAAACTGGCCTGGAAGCAGTCATTACAACCATCCTCTGCCGAAAAGTACCCACAATGATGCATGACATCAAGAGTTGAAGGAGACACAGAAAAATTACTTTACCTGCCAGAATGATTCAAATCAGATGCTGAGTGCTATTAATTTGAGGACTGTATCAACATATTTACTGTAATATGATTCAGACACTGTATAAGTAGATTAACCAATAAATGCATTCTCTGAACTCAGACCTGTGTGGCTTATAAGGCACCTGACACCATGAGGATCAGGTGGCCTCAATATGTGGGAATTTCATTTGTGAAAGTCTCTTCCAACCATAGTTACACCAGAACTGAAAACTCACAGCAGTATAATGAAGTGAATGTCTTGTTTGGATATTTACAATAATTCAAATATCAAAATTAGTTTTCTGTGATTACGGGTGTCCCACAGCACCAGGTATTTAAAAAAATAAAATACAATAAAACTAAAAAATAAGTCAGTGTGGCTTGTAGGCCTGGGGGTGGCAATGCAAAAACAGCATCGGGGTCTGCGAAAGAAATGCCTGGGCACTGATTAGTGATACTTTTGTTTCTTTTATAAAGGATCCAACATGCTGCCCTTGGTCACCTAACAGCAGCTCTCCATGCTTCACAATCCCTGGCAGCCTCATTATGCATTTCCTTATCCCTGAGGTAACACTGTGATCTCATCCCAGGTCTTCTTCAGTCCACTTCTCCTTACCTTACCCTCAACGTTCACACCTCTCACTCTAAGCACCCACCTGTCATCTTCTATTCTCTTCACATGCCCAAACCATCTCAATCCACCCCTCCTCCTCCATCCATTCCATCCATCCTCCATCCATTATCCAATCCTATGCTGCCCCATGAGGAGTGTAGGAGCCTGGGACTAGGCAAATTGGTCCAGACATTTAAGATGAGAGTGACCAGCCTCACTCATCCCTGAGTGGCATCATGTGAGCAATAAACCCCTACCACAACTTGGATATAAACCTACACAGGCTCAATCCGACTGGAGCGCCATCAATACCCACTAAACCACCAGGCGCCATAATTTGGTTATATGGTTAAGACCCAGAGTAGCAAATTGTGTCCTGGTGTACAGGAAACCATTTGGCTCGTCACTCAGTGTACAGTTACCCATAGGCAGAAGGATGTGGAAAAAATGAAGAAAAGAAAGACAGAAGAAAAAGGAAGGAAGAGAGGAATAATAACACTAATCCATTCAAGTTCCATCATTCCTCTCAACTTTTCACTCGCAATCCTAACCCACTCAGGCCTCTCATTCAAGGATGCACTACATATCCATCTAATCATCATCTCTGTATGTTTAAGACTATGAATATACTCTTCCTTTATCGTCCAGGTCTCACTACCCTATAGTGTTACACTCCTAACACATGCTACATACAAGGACCCCTTAGCATGGAAGGAGAGCCCACTCAGTGTCAGAAGACAACAGCTCCCTAAACTTCTTCCAACACTCATGACCTTAGCAACAGCCCTACCTCCAGGACACAACATGCCTCCAAAATAACATAATTCCTCTACACACTGAAGAGACTCTCCAGCAAGAATAGTCCTCTTTCTGCATGCTCTCTCCTACACATTGCACACATGCAATCAGAATTATGCATTATTTTTTCAGCCTACCAATAATACCACTAAATCTCTCTTGCATTGCACAAGACTTCCCACACCTTTTTGGCAAACTGCACATGGCTAAACTCCCTCTGCTTTGACAGTACTGCCACCAGCCCTTTATATCTTTTTTTTTTTTTTTTTTTAACTCTAGTACTCCATTCCACTTCTTCACCACACAAATCTTTCCTCTGACTTCCTCTCATTCTCTATGATCAACACTAGGTCACCAGCATACAACATCCCCCATGAGAGTCCAGTTCTAAAGTCAAGTGAGAGAATGTTTAGCGCCATGAGAGAAAACAAGGTGCTTATGACTGACCCTTGATGCACGTCAACATTCACAGAAAACTAATCACTCAAATCCCCGTTCACCCTCACCTGGGAGCAAGCACCTTCATACTCTGTCATAATCACCCTAACTGGCCATTCCTAGATCCTGAGCCTCATCACTGTTCATTCACCACCTCCCTTGGAACTTTATCAAAGGACTTCTCCAAATCAACAAAGTACAGCTCCCTCTTCTTCCCCAGGTATTTTCCTGAATATAATATAATATACAGTACAGTACTGGTAGTTACAAACAACACAACAGATGAACAGTACAGTGTACGAGTAATAACAAATGTAGCTGTGATGTCAAAATTAAATACCTGAAGAACTGATTATTATTATAGATACAATACTGAGTCCTACAAACAACATATTTCATTTACTTTCTAAAACTTTAACTAGGTGCACTACTACATGTCACCACAGGCACATGAAATAAACAGCTTTCATTCTGCTTTCTTACATTCAGCATTTGCATTTTCTGTGTCTTTTACTGTTACCAGAAGTTATACGTCTAGCCACTGGATGAATAAAACCAACAAAGATATGTTTGAAAGGGAGTGAGGCAAAAAACTCACTAACAATTCATTCAAGCCCTACTGTTGCCCTTCACACCAAAACACATATATCCAGTACTCATCTTATGTGCCTAACTCTCATAATAAAAAAATCCTTTACCGCAACTTCTGGGAATAGTACTGTAGTCTACTGTTCCTATCTACGTCTATATGAGCCAGTGTGAGTGGTGCGATAGAATGAGGAACAGCTGAGTAAGAATAATGCCACACATATGCCATTTAGTAAGAACTCTGTTGAATGACTTTCAATAGCTATTATGAAATCAGGATGTGGGTGTATGTAACACCTCACAGTACTGTTGGCCTACCAGTATTCTCAGGTAACAAATTCATACAACAAGCTCACCACTAAATTCAAATAAATTCATATTTAATGACACACTGTCATCATTCCAAATTTATACTGCACTACTGTACTGTACACAGGGTAGGGCAGAATTAAAAACAAGAAGAATGCACAAAATCAGTATGATGAGAGCTGTTATCAAAATACAGTACCAGTTCACAGTGAAATGTGTCATATATCTGTTCACTGATCTTTTAAGCAATTAAACTTGAATACACCAATAAACCTTTTATACACTGGGTATCCATAATAAACGACTAACCTTACATAATGCCAGTGAGGAGGAACGTCCATCTTGGGATTACCAGGGTTGGCATACATGCTGATATAGTCGAGAGGATCTGGTCCACCAAGCCTGAGGAGGAAACAATGACTCTCTCACAAACACAAGTACTGGTCCTGTAACCTTTTTAGTAAATAAAGAAAGAATCCAAGTCTGCAAAGGAAATCTTTTCCAAAGTGAAAGCCAAATAATCAGCTGAGTTATGGTACATCACACACATACTACCTTACCTTATTACTTCATCTACATTATCTATCATCCAATTTTTTCTTGCCACATCAGAAGCATGACAGCCCAAGGTTACACTACTTCATCTTGGCATTTAAGGGTTGAGCAACCAGCTGCTTGTCCTGTGAGGCAATATGAAAGCAATATACCCCAACCACCTTTTGATGTACAATCCCCCCTTACTGGCCATATCCAGTTGGAGTGCCTAACCCAATATACAAGTGTATATCTGGATATACAGTACAGATATTTTAATTCTGTTATTGCCAGATGATTGTATTAAGCTTTGGGGTTGGTTCCCATTCTAAATGGATTAAAAATAGTCTCCAGTAACTATAAGAACCCTTTCACCACACATATTAGCTTATCTATTTCATTACTGCTACTCCCCAAGACAATCTTAATCAGCTCATGAGTGGGTTCCCGTCCTCAAAAGGTTTAGCTCAACATTCATGAACAGTACATTAAGAGCCGAAAATAAGGTGATTACCGGTACCTTAAATCACGTCTGGAGATATGCACTGATGATTACTGCACCACATGCTTTATTCAGCTGAAATACCACTACCAGTACAGTTCCAGGTATCCATTACTATGGTTTTGAAATGTGATGTATCTCTATTAAATTCTAATATTTTATCACTGAAGTAAGAATGTTATGCTCAAACATGTGATATCAATGTCTAGCAAGGCCCATGGATAAAGAAATATTTACAGTACTTGGCACAATAATACATTGTAGGTTCATTTAGGTGGTGGTGACTATTATCCACTCACTTGAAGCAGTGTTGCCTACTTCTTGCTTGACGTTTATCATTCTTTTTCTGTGTCTGCCCTCCTCACTTCCTGTATCTCTGATCTTTCCTGTCACTTTTTATTACTCTTCTTTATTTTTCTGGTGGCTTTATATTGGGTGACAAGCAGGAAACCATTTACTGTATGCCAGGAAACCATTTACTGTACAACAGTGGGTGGTAACCATACAACCAACCCATACATGTTCCCTATGTGTCAGCAAGTGGATTGGTGGATGGTTAGTGCCCCTCCCTGTAAAACCACTACAGTAACTCAAAGACAAACGGCCGACCCTTACAGGATTATGGTGTTTGGCTGTAGACAGATAGATACAGAAGATAGTTTCATTTATACAATCATATTTGTCTTCTAGCCACATATAACAAACTACCTCACCATATATAGGCTACCCATGTTGCATGTATTATGTTTGTGCAAGCACAAACTACTGCACTCTATGCACAAAGTCCCTTATATAACACTCCATTTGAGTATAGAAATCAATATTTTAATAAAATTAAAAGGAGCGTTACTATGTGCACTATACACCATCATTCATCTACAAAGAAGGCTGTACACTGAAGACCAAGGATATACTGCAGTACAAGGTCACATGCATCAAGTTCACACATATTTTGTGTATCCTAAACCACATCCTGGGCCTTTGGGTATACAGTCTAATACTGGACTACATCTGTCACTTCCTATGACATACAGAGGAACAGTGTGTCCACAGATCAAACTGTCTCTATATCTACTGTAGGATATGACATATTTAGTATTATATACCTAAAGACCAAGGATGTGGAATAGGATCTTGTATCGGTACTGAACTTTTATGCATGTACGAACTTCTTGCATGACACACTGATATAGCAGCTTAATATGACAAGACACATATCAAACGATTTTGTTCACCTCTGGTAACACAACTGCAACCAACCTCTACCATGTCAAAGTTCACAGACTGCAACATGGCAATTTGTAACCATTCCTGGGAACAACTGTCCAGAACTGGGGTATCAATGTATGGCTTTTGTGACTTCACACACCCTCAAAATAGCGTTGGTAACCTATCATAAGAGCAGGCTACTAAAATCAAGATAATATAACAAATATCATAATGCTCCACTTATATAAACACAATCACTAAAGTGCTCTCTCTTCCAAAAATGGGCAGGATTGCAATACATTTACATCCCAAAACCAGTGTTAATAATCAACTCAACGCTGTTAATAACAACTAACAGTTAGGATATTATATTACAGTTGACCTGTAAACTCTGCCAGTACAGTTTCAGCTTCAACTGCAAATGTTAGTACGGGGAGGGATAATATAAATTACCAGTACTTGACAAGAGCTGTGACTTGGAGTGGGTTGGGCTGGTCGGGGTAGATGCTCCGACATTTTGCATATAACGCCTCCAAACTAGCAGGTATAGCTGCTGGTGCCTCCATCCCTGCACCAGTTTGCTCCTGCCCCGGCGCCTGTACCTGTCCACCTCCAGGAATCGAACCCTGCCCCTCCTTCCAGTCCATGGCCAAGAATATACTCGCCTCAGACGGAAAGGACAAGTATAGATGGATGAAATATAGGAAGAAAAACAATTGTTTATAACCATTTAAAACA